>VRLP01007679.1:0-20485 GCA_009660295.1 Lophius piscatorius | reverse complement strand
GATTTTAAATTTTTAAATTTCATAAACACCCATTTGAGAAAATTTTACACTATTTAAAAGGAAATATAAAACAAATAAACACTAATTAAACATTTTTTTATCTGTATATAAACTTTTAAAAAAAGGTTTCAAAACAACTTTTACCAATATTTCTTTAAATAATATTTTATTTATTGTCGCGCGCACAGCGTGCGGTGCGTGCGACCGTGTTCGAATCCTCGTGTAACCATTTTTTTACCGAATAAGAAATAAATTTTACTTAACAGTTTTTATCCTAGTCATTAAAACCTTTTTAACTTCTTGACACTTAGTGTTTTTTATTTCAATAAAACTGTTTACAAGAATCTTATTACTTCATATATATCATCTTCATAAAAACCATCTAATTTTTCTTTTTTGGTATTTTTTTAGTATCAAAATCTTTTTTGATTAAAATTGTATCTCCTATTTTTATTTCATATGTTGATATTTGTGGATTACAACATCTATCTATTCGTTTCTCACAAAAATAAATTCACTGGAAGACGGTTCGGAATTTTCATTATTATTGATTGTGTTATTATATTATTTTCTGATTGTCGGTTATAAAATTGTTCAAACGGATTCTTTAATGTTACGGAATGAATAATTTTGTTATAATTAAATGTAATTTCAGAAATATATGTAGACTATTTGTTTTATTGTCTTTAAATGTTTCTTTATTTAACATTCTTGTTAATGTTTGATTAAAATACCGACTGTTCTTGTGCTTGCGGATGTCTTGATTTGCCAAATACGTGCAAAAGTTTCTAGTTTTTATATAATTCCTTCATGTGTTGGTTTTTAAATTCCAAGTCATTATCATTTCGTATTATTTATGGTGATCCGTTTAACTAAAATAAATTTTCGAATGCTTCAGTAACAAACTCAGTTTTTTTATTTTTTAATGGATAACAAGAGGTAAATTTTGTGTAAATATCAACAATTGATAAAATACATTTGGATTCTTCCTTTATGCGTATAGATAAAATTATTATTTTTTATAATATAAATTGAAAAAATAATAATTTTAATGTTTTTAACTCAGAAAATTTCAAATTATCAAAGTTCGAATCCCTTTGAATACAATACTTTGTAAATGAAAAATATGAGCTTCGCGGGTAGGGCACGGGTAGTGGCCTCTGCGCGCGACAATTAATATTAGCTATCCTAAAAAATAGCCTTGAAATATGAATATAACAATAAAAAATAAAATAGATTTAGGAAACAAGATAACTGCTCAGCGAAATTATTTCTTTTTTTCGGAATTTGGGAGTTCTTAAACAAAATCATAGATGTTCTTTATGTAGAAAGAATATGAAAATGATAAGAAGTAAGTTTAGTTATGGTTTTATTTTAAGATGCTACGGTAAAAAGTGTAATAAGGAAACAATTCAATAAGAGTTGGTAATGTTTTGAGCAATATTAAATTACCTTTAATTATTATAATCCGAGTAATATATGAATAGACTCAAAAAAATGAATTCAAAGATATAATGAAGGGAATAGAATATCATTTCATGGCCTGAAATCAGTAATATCAATTTTTGAGTCATATATAATAAAAAATAAAAATAAAAAAATAGGTGGTAAAGACAAATGGGTTGAGATAGACGAATCAGCTATTTCAAAAAGAAAATATGATGTTGGAAGACTCAAACAAATGTGGGTTGTTGGTTGTATTGATGGATAACAAAGGAGATGTTTTTTGATGTAACAATTACAAGAAACGCAAAATTCTTGAGACACATTATTAAGAAACATATTAAAGAAGGTTCAATAATAGTGACAGATTGTTGGAAAGGTTATAAAGATTTTCAAATTTAAATTATAGGCATTTTAGGATTAGTCTTTCAAAAAACTTTTTAGAGCCACGAAACAAAGAAATAAACAATAGAGGCAAATTGGCGCTGGCTAAAAGATTATATAAAAATAAGAAAACCAAAGTTTAAACGCGATATTTTGAAAGTGATTCACAATATTTTTTTTAAAAAGACCATAATTTCGATTTTTTGAAAATTACGCTCGAGCCAAAATGCTTTAACAATAATTAAAATGCTTTTTTTATTTGAATTTAATATTGTTTTTTGGGTAGTTAATATTAATTATTGCCAATAAATTTTATATCTCTTTTTTAAAGCAATACCCATAGATTCCATTATAAAAATCACGCCTTTATTCGTTATACTTCTTATATCTAATAAATCAAAATTATCGAATTCCATATATTTTTTAAGTTTAGATTCCTTTGTTTCGCGTTCTACTATAAATTGTGATGTAAGACATAAAAAAGTTGCATTTTTATTAATTTTTTCGAGTATTTCTGTTACAACTTTTTCTACCTTAAATAAAAGAAAAAACTGATATAAAATATATTGTTTGTTATCAATTAAAGTTTCTTTGCGCATGTATGTATATTTAGATTCGTTTTTTATAAAACCAATTTCTTCTGATAATTCATTCCTCCAATAAGCAAGATTGTGAACATTTTGTGCATCAGTATTTGATGTAACTATATGCAAAAGAATATCATATTTTATTTTATAAATCATTTCTTTGATGAAATAAGTAATATCAAAACTTTTTCCGGTTTTTAAAGAAATATATATATGTTGGAGTATTTCATATTGTGCATCATAACAAAAAAGTGTTTCTTGTGAAATAGCTGTACATATATTTTCTATTTGATGAGGATCATTTTTATCTTTTATGAATTTAAACACTGCTGTCAAATATATTTTTATTATATCATATTGCTTTAAAGTAAAGCGAATAACATAAGGTATTGTGATATTATTTACCTTATATAAAGCATCTATATACTTTTTTATTGAATTGATTATATTTCCTGCTGTTATATTTGGTTTTAAATCCAAATTCCACAATCCCATTATTTCACTATATGACAAATATTCATCATTCGGTTCATTTGATATTATTTGTGCAATCTCTTTTACGTTCCATCGATATAAATCTTTAAAGTGTTTTTTATATAAATCAACTGCCATATTGGATTTATAATGCTTTTCCGAATACACAATCCCCAATAGTGGTGCATAATGAAGTGGTATTTCCATCCATCCTATGTTTAACCCCTTGCCCAAGGGACAAATTATATTTGAATGCCATTTTATTTCAAGTTTCTTCTGATTAAAATATTTAATAGATGGTGGGAAACGCGATAAAGAATTATGCTCGAGATTCAACTTTTCCAAAGATTCTAAAAGCAAAATATCTGAATCAATAAAGTTAATTTTGTTATAAGACAAATCAAGAATTTTCAAAAATTTTAAGTCTTTAAAACAGTTATACACTTTTCTTAAGTTATTATTTTTAAAAGACAAATTTTCTATAGAAATAAGTTTTTCTATACCTTTAGGGATTTTTTTTAAGTGGCAAAATTTTAACTTTATAATTTTAATATTATTCGCTTCTGTATAATTTTCAAATATATTTAATCTGCTTTCGTTGTTTGTTATAAATTTACATGATACACTGAGTTTAGTAATATGTCGTGTACAAACTAAATTTTTTATTTCATCTATACATTTTACTCGTAATTTTAATGTAATTTCTTGATAACTTATATCATTTAAATTATCAATTATATAAATATTATTTTCACGTAAATCTAAAAACTCAAGGTTCGCAAAACCAGTTAATTTATTATCAAAAATAGATATATTGTTTTTTCTTAAGTATAATTCTTCTAAAGATGAAATATTTCTAGCATTCATAATAAATTTTTTTATATTATTATCACCTAATCCTAATACTTTCAAAGATGGAACAGCATTAGCACATATATAAAAATCCCTAATTTTATTATGATTTAAAGCCAAGTATGTTAAATTAGGAGCTATAATGTCATCTATATTTATTTTCCGAATATTATTTGAATCGAGAGCAATTAAGTCTATGTTGTTTATCATTAAAATACTCATAGGAAATTCGTTAAAATTATTACTATTAAGAAATATTTTTTTTAAAAAACAATCTTTTAGCGTATTCATATCAATTCTATTAAGTTTATTGTTTTTTGCATGAAATTCTTCAATATTTTTAAATTTGAAATTTTTTGGTATAAACTGAAGATTTGTATTATCCAAATATAAAAATTTGAGATCTAAAGTATTCATCGTATTAAAAAAATTGATATGATTATTTTCTACTGTTGTAAACATATTGGGAACAAATAATCCTGTGTTATGGGATAAATTTAGAATTAACAAGTGTTTGAGTTCATTAAACACAGTTGGTATATGTATAATACAGTTTTTCTCTAATTCTAATATCTCAAGCTGTTTCAAATGCTTAATATCACTGGAAATCATCTTTATACTATTTTCATTCATTTCCAATTTTTTTAAATTTATTAAAGAAAAAATGACGGCTGGTATTTCTGTAAAATTATTATTGTTTAATACCAAATGCTCTAAATTGATTAATTTTTTAAAATCTTCAGATAATGTTTTCAAAAGACAGTTTTTTGCTTTGAAACTTTTCAAACCTATACATTCATAGATAATTCTTGGTATTGACTGTGATTCGTTAAGCGCAGCTATCCCGATAGAAAAATAAAAAACATCCACATATATATTTGCACTTATCGAATTTAATTCTTGTATATAATCCTCTTGGTGTAAAGTAATATTTCCTGGATTTTCTGTTAATAAAATCAACTTATCGAAAAGTGACGTTTTCAAGTTTACACATAATACCACAACAAAATAGAAAAACATAGTCTAATATTTACCAAAATATAAATCATTTTCAATTTTCTATTTTAAATGATACACTTAGATATATAAAGTTAATTTTAATATATACCATTAACTTATTCTAGAAAACAAAAAATACCGACAATCGAAGTGTTGTTTGACAAGCGATCTTTGTTATTGTTCTGTTAATCTATTTGCTTGGTTAAAGGGATAAATATTATTTATGAAGATATTTGATGATGATACATTTTAAGTAAATTATAAAACTCTATTACATGAAAATTCAATTGGTTTGAAAAAGATTAAATCGAATTTTTTTATTTATCCGATTCAAAATTATAATAATTACTCCCTATTCTTTAAACCCTTTTTATTTTTAATATTTTTTTTTGCTTTTCATTAGGGAAAATTTCCTTTCATCTAATTATTACTAAGATCTTGTGACACTACACTCTACAAATATTAAGAAATGGAAATTTTGGAATATGGATACTAAGGGCTTTCAACTCAAAAAACTTCACTTCTGGGATTATACCTATAACAATCATGTCTTTAAGTTTCAGTTACAAATAACTCATTAGGTTCAATGTTCGTAGGTGATGGCCAAATTCCAAGTATAACCAGTTTAAATATCTTATATACAAAATTCTTAAAAAAGGAAAGGTGAGATTAAAAAAATAAAAGAAACAAGATGAATATGTTATAATTAGATGACACGGCTTGTCCTATATCTTATATGATTTTTGCACGTGCTAAATAAATTATTAACTAATATATCTGTTATCTTGTACTGTTCAGCGAGTTAATAATACAATAACAAGAAAATACTTAAGAGTCTCAAAAAATGTAAAGGAGTAATGATAAACACAACCATGAAATCCAAACACTTAAAACGTAAGGTCAATTAAGTCGATATATCTATTGTAATATTTAATAAGTATAAATCAAAAATTTTAAATAATCAAAGACTACAGATTAAGTTAAAGCGAAACATGATAAAAAAACTTCATAAATAAAAATCTCATGTAAAATAATAAACTACATTTTTAAAATTTAAATTACAATTTACTTTTATTTCGAATTTATTTTTTTTAAGTGGAACCATACATTTCATTCCATTCTTCATAAAATTTTAATTCTTTCTCACTTACACTCTTTCTTATTTGTTTCATACTTTTTATAAAATCATTTACATTTATCTCTCTTATAGTATCTTTACTTTCTTTTAATTTTCTTATATCATCTATTTCTCTTAGTGGTTCCATCACTGCTTCTCTGCATAGATTGTAAATGTCAGATCCTGAATAATTTATCGTTTTTTGTGCTATGCTTTGGTAATCATTTTCTGTTAAGTTATTTTTATAATTATGTTTAATTAATAATCTTTTTATAATTTCTATTCTTGCTTCTTTGCAGGGTAGAGGTACATATACTCTTTTTACTAATCTTCTTCTTGCTGCATCATCTATTTCTTGTGGTCTATTCGTTGCACCAATTATAAGTATTCTATCATTGTCTAAAGACCTAGCACCGTCAAATTGTATTAAAAATTCTGTTTTTAATTTTCTGGAACTTTCATGTTCTCCATCACTTCTCGCACTTAGGAGAGAATCTATTTCATCTATAAATATTACTGATGGCTGTTTTTGTTTGGCTACATAGAACATTGCTCTTACCATTTTTTCTCCTTCTCCTATCCATTTAGATGTCAGAGAACTTGCTGAGATAGAAAAAAATGTTGCATTACATTGTGCTGCTATACATCTTCCAATCATTGTTTTTCCTGTTCCTGGTGGTCCAAAAAGAAGAAGACCTTTTATTGGTGATCTAAGGCCTGTAAAGAGTTCAGGCTTTAGCATTGGCCATATGATAATTTCTGTGATATTTTTCTTTAATTTTTCTAATCCTGCAATATCCTCCCAAGTAACACTATTTTCATTTATCATTAATATTTCAGATTCTATCCTATCTAAGATATATTGATCAACGTTACATTCTTTTGCATCATCGGACACTCTTTCTTTATCATTCTGTTTTTCTTTTACTTTCGATGATATTTCTCCGCCACTTGCACTTTTAAAATCTGTTTTTCTCACATTTATTTCGTTTTCTTCATTTTCTTGAACAAAATCATCATCACAAAAAAAGTCATTTTCTATTTCTTTACAATCTTTCAACATTTTTTCTATTTCACTTAATTTTAAAATATCATCATTCAAAGAAATATTCATATCTTCCAAACTTATTGGGATATTAAAATCTGCTAACAAAGGTATTAAATTAGTATTATCTGCACATTCAGCGAGAGTATGTTTATATAAGGATATAATATTTTTAGATGGTTTATTTTCTTTAGATGATGCAGTAGGATTACATAAAGGTAAATCATTATTTTCATTTTCTTTTTGTAAAGCATAATATTCTTTGAACATAAAAAAGGGTTAAAATTAAAAATTAAATAGAAGTAGACATAAAATTATAATTAAATATAAATAATTGAATATTGATGATTTCTGGGCACAGGAAAGTCACATCGAGAGAAATTTTTAAAAATATTAAATTTATTAAAAACAGACATTCATTTTTATTAAATTTTAAATCGTTTGATTTAGAATTAAGAAAGAAAACATTGATATAATCTTAAATAATCATTATATCATTGATTGATTAATGCCACATGTGGTTTATACCACAAAAAATAAATTTATTTACGTAAAAATGTTTTTATTGTTTTTAAAATTTTCTCGAATTTGTAAAATACTTAATATTGAAGTTATTATAAATTGACATGGTGAGATATAAAAAAATTAAAGATAATTATTTGGATGTCGGAAAATAACACATTATGAAAGATTCTGTTAAAAAATCGATTTATAATAACTTTATCTATACAAAAAAAATTGATATGAAAAAACAATATTGAATCTAAATTGTAGAATAAAATTCATGTTGTTTTTATAGGTTGGATATCTCAAAAAGATTTTTAAAATTTTCATGATATATTGACATTACACGAAAAAAATTGGTAAGGAAATATAATCAGTGAAATTTTCAGACAGGAGTTTGGAAAGAAGATTTTATATAATAAAACATATAACATTTGTAAAATAATTGGACCGGTAGAAATATAAAACAAAATGATTTTTTGCTTGAACCATTCCAACTCAAATATGCAAACCTATGGCCTGTGTCATAACTAATAATATAAAATAATGAATTAGTTATATATCGGGATTTCTTGAATATATATAATTTTCTTAACAAATGTGAATGTATTAACATAAAAAAAATAATCCATTAACATTTTTTTGGTAGAATAACCGATTTTTCATATAGACAATATAGGAAGAATTATCTATTTAAACGTATTTTTACATAAAAATTATAGATAAAAATTGGAGTGTTTCCGAAAACTCAATCAAATATAAAAAGAATTCTTTTGAGAATAATAATTTAATCAGAAGGATTTTTAATACTTCAATAAACAACTTTGAGAATTTATTGGTATTAATTTTTTTTGTTTATCTTCATTTACTATGCTGGTTAAATTTTCAAAGAGAACAAAAATTCTTTATTCCTTTTATAATAAATAAAGAAAAGGAAAGATTTATTATTCCAACAAATATCTTTAAATATTATTATTGTTATGTATAAAAAAAGGTAAATTGTTTTTATTATTTCATATTCTCTTTATTAAATCCTTTACGTAATATTTCTAAGTTTTTTAAGTAAATACAAAAAAATTATGAGATATCCATGTTCAGTTTCGTAATAAGAGTTCTTCTGACATGTAATTCGGTCTGGTCGTCTTTTCTAGATCAATTTAACGCTCTAGCACTCGATCAACATCATCCATTTTCAGACGAGGATCCATTATTTATTGAATTTATGCAAAGTCCGTATATATTGGAATTTTCAGAAGATGTGGGCTTTTTGATCGTAAATAAAGAAGACGGGGATGCAGGTATGCCTATGATTATCTGCGAACTTGTTAAACTGAATGGATTAATTATGAAAAATTGTGATTTGAATAGTTTACCATACGAATTTGCAAAATTACAACATCTTAGATCACTTGATTTATCACATAATCGCTTTGATGAAATTCCACAAGTAATTTTTTCAATAATAAGTTTAGAAAGTTTATATTTAAATTTTAATTCATTAGGTAAAATCTCAGATTCGATTCTAAAGTTAAAAAATCTTCAATGTTTTGATATATCAAACTGTTTAACTTAATAAAATAGATATAAGCTTTTCGGAGTTACCTTTATTGACTCAATTAAATATATCAGACAACCCTGGTCTTTTTGAATTATCGACTAATCCATATTCAAAAACAGAAAATAAAATCCTGAATGAAATGTTTACGAATAACTCCATAGAATCTTTATATATTGCTGGAAACACGTTGAAAATTTTACCGGATAATATCATTTTCATCAAATTAATAGATTTAAGAATAAGTGAAAATTTATTGGAAGCTTTACCAGATGACATGAATAACTTTAAAGCAGTACAAATCTTAAGGTTAAATCGTAATAACTTTACAGAAATTCCAAAATCTTTAATTCAACTTGTGAATTTAAAGGAATTGTATATGAATAAAAACAAAATTAAGGGGATGATTACATTTAAGCAAAATGAACTGGTAAATCTTCAAATATTAGATTTATCGCATAACACGATAAGAACTATAAAAATATCAAAAAATACTTTCAAATATCTGGTAATTTTAGATCTGAAAGTCAATAACATGCGGTATTTGGATAAAAATATCCATCGTATAAAAAGTTTGAAAAAAATAGATCTTCGCAATAATGCAATGATGAGACTAAATGGTAATTTTCCTTTGACAAATAATCTTGTGATAAGAGTAACTGTGATTGACATTTTATATACTAAAGAATTATTTCTCAATCAGAATATCAAAAAACTATATATTAATTGTTATAGATCATCAATTATGGAAAAGTATTTATTTAATAACGTAGTAAACGATTCGAAGTTGAAAGCCTTAGAACTTGATGCGTGCTATTTACATTCTATTCCGAAAAACATATCAAATCTAAAAAATCTTGTAGAGATATCATTGGAAAATAACTTTCTTACTATAGTAAATAAATCATTTAATGGTCTTACAAAACTTGAAGTTTTGAATTTAAAGAAAAATCATATAATTTATATCGATGGAAGCATATTTTTATTGGAAAAATTAATATTCTTAGATATATCTAATAATGATTTGTGTTATCTCCCCAAAGAAATAAATTACATGAATGATAATCTATTGATAAATCTTGATAATAACAGCCTATATATTAGATCAGACCCGGTGTCTCTAAAAAATGGAGAAATCGGGATTTTAGATATTTCATATAAATTAGTTCGAAATATAATGATTAGTCGTGAGTGTTTAGCGGCATCTTTTACAGATGATGCTACCTATTATTATTTAATATCTAATAATGATGAAATACAATGGAATATTTATGAAATTTCTAAAGCAATTAGCACAGAACCAGATCAACATTTATATGATGCAGAGTTTATGTTAAACGCCTTTAATAATAATTTTAAACAGTATATTGATGATGAAAACATGGCAAATACAATCATAGAATATATAAAAAATGTATATGAAATAAAAAGACATCCGATTCATATAGTTGCAAACATTCCCGATAAAGAAAGATCAATATTAAAAAATTATCTTGAAGCAATATTTATTTCTTTGTTAAAATTGATGGAAGATAACATTGAAATTATAAATTTGGCCTTTTATACAATATTACCTGGTATGAGTGTATGTGTCGATGGTCAAATAAACCATCTCAGGGAAGCTTATTATACATTAACCACAAAACAAAATTTTATTAGAAACTTTATAGCTAAATATAAAGTAGATGTTTTAAGAAATATTACGACTTCTAATATGATTGATGAAAATATTTATTACTTTATTTATTGGGAAAATAATCTAGCTAACGAATTGGGATTTATAAAAACAAATAATTTATATTCAGCCAATTTAGATAATATCTTTTTAACATGCAAAGAATATATTTTACATCACTTTTTTAAAGAATTTTCGGTTGAAAATGTAGTGTTCAAAATGTATTACATGATAAATAAAAATGGAATGTTAATAAGTTTAGCATCTCATTATATTTATACACATGTTTATAGCAATGATGATTTACAGGAATATCTAATATTTGAAGATATCGAGATGATGGACTTTGAAGGTATTAAAAGAAAAGGTGTTTATTATATTTTAAAAAGAATGAAATTTATTTAAAATAAACATTTTTATTTATTTTATGTGTAAGTACCGAAATTTTTAGTAATAATAAATATTAGTTATCTTAACATACGATATATTTTAAATAAAAGTATTTTAATTATTTTTAAGACCTTTAAACATTTTAACTCGGCCTAATTTTCATAAATCAAAATTATGATTTTTAAAAAACATTGTGATATCATTTTCAAAACGCTCTAGTTAAATTTGGAGGTTTATTTTTATATAATATTTTAATTGTCGCCAATTCGCTTTTATTATTTGTGTGTTTATTTTACTGTTTATTGGTTCTAAAAAGTTTCTTGAATAATTTATTTTATAATATTTATAATTTAGGTTTTTAAGATCCTTATATCCTCTCCAACAACTTGTTATTATTGTTGAACTGTTTTTAAAATATCTTTTTTATTAGTATGCCTCAGAAATTTCGTATTTCTTATGAGTGTTACATCAAAAATATTTCCTTGGTTACCATGTCAATACCTCCAATAACCCATATTTATTTATTAATCATTATAATATTATAATTTCTTTTTAAAATAACTAACTCGTACATTTTATCCCGTTTGTCTTTACCACCTATCTTTTTATTATATATGACTCAGAATCGATATCACTGGTTTTCAAACCATTAAATAATATTTATACTCCCTTCAATATCTTTTTAGATCCTCTCTTCGGAACGTGTTCGTATAATACACGAATTATAACAATCAAGGGTAATTTAATATTACGCAGCACACCAACTCATACAGAATTGCGTCTTTTACCATAACATCTTAAAACAAAACCAATACCATACCTACTTTTTATCATATTCATATGTTTCTATATAAAAGATATCTACGATTTTGTTTAAGAATTTTTAAATGTCGCTCGAGCAATTTATCTTATTTTCTAAATCTATTCTGGCTTTGTTGTTATATTCATATTTAAGGTTGTTTTAAAAGTAATTAATATTCATTATCGTTTGTTTTTATATTCATTTAGTTGAGTAATGTATTTGTCATAACATATTTTAAATTTACTGGGAAAACAATAGATTTTAATTCATAACTGTCATTCATAATATTTTTTATTTTATAATTATTTTAAACACGTATATATCAAATATTTCGAGTTTGAATAGATCGTGAATTATATATTAAATTCTTTGATAAATTCCTATAACGACAAAGCTATTTCGAATTCTATAAGTAAGTCGAAACCATTTGATATTTTCATGTTTTTTGTAATTATCTCATATTAATATCTTCAGATATAACAACAAATTCCGTTTCGTTTAATGTTCGTATTGAGTTGGAATTATAACCGTTAAGTTATCGTATCTGTCGAAAAAGCCCAGTATGGATTAAAGATTACAAAAATTTGCATAAGTTTGTAGCATTTTACTTCTCATTAGAGATATCCTTTGAAAATTTATTCATTTCATCATTTAGTTTTGTACCAAGAAAAGATTGTTTATTTAAATTAGGCCTTCATACGTGATCCACATCATTATTAATGTTTCGTTTTTGTAAGACAATAAAATATACCTTCTTTACTTAAAAAGTTATCTTTATTTTGTTGAGAATAAAATCCAGTTATAACCATCTCATCGTGATTTTTAATATTTATGATAGCAATATCTTGTGATTTATTAGGGAAATTTTGATTTATAATTATCAGAAATTTCTAGTAATGTTGAATATTGAGATTTTTTAAAAGGTAAAGAGATGTCGCTAATAAAATGCTTTGATCCTAATTTTTTACGGTTTTTAAGTTTATTTTGGACACCCCTGTGATAAATGATGTTTTATAATAATCTTCATATTTATTGACGTTTATTGATTATCATTATTTTGTTGTTGAAAAGAATAAGAATAACTTATATTTGTTTTAATAATTATATCTCGTTTTTGGAGTATAAAATTTCCATAATTTTGGGGCGAATTATCATTATTTTGTTATTTATTGTCGATTATGTGAAAATCAATATTTTCGTGGAATGAATCTATTATAATTCGGTCAAAATCAAGTTTTAAAAATATATTGTTGAGATCAAAACATAAATTATGTATAAATATATCTTGAATGTACTTCTAATTTGAAGATCATCTTGATCTATTAAATCTTCTTCAAGATCCTAAACGGATGCTTTTATATGAATAAAATTTATATAATTATATTTTATAATATAAAAAAATAGAAACAATATACAAAAAATCCATATAACTTACATAAAATTCCTTTATTATAAATTAAATTGGTTTAACTACAATTAATATTATCAAACATATTTTTAATTTTAATATTTTGGTAGTACATTAAAGATTTCTGTAATAATACACCTTCAATAAAGATAACAATTTTTATATAAATCATTAATTTTGGAACAATGACGGAATAATACAAAATATTCTATGAATTTTGATCTAAAGAAAGTTTAAAATTGGAAAAATCGAACCAATGAAAGAATATGTATGGTTTTAATAAATAAATACGCTATAAACATAAAATATCTCCTCAGCTCAACCAATATAAACACGGACTAAAACACAAACTAATAATTAAAAATATATAACAATAATTATCATTAAAAACCCAACATACTATTCATCAATAAAATATATCTATTTATTATTATGAAGATCATAATTGATGTTAATTTATGATTAATGCTTTAAACCAACACTTACTATAGTTAAGAGTAAACGGATAAATTTTTATAAATGAAAATTATTTTAATACTTTAAAATATTCATAAAATAGACTGGCCTGATTTCTCTATATATTAGAGAGATATTAAGAATTATAAGATCTTATGTATTACACTAAGACAATATATAACATATCTTTCTTTTAATTAGAAAAATAATACATAATCAAATAATATTATAAAAATAAAAATTGTATTTTACAAAAATCCATTTATATATTTCAGTTACTAATGTTGTAATGGTGAAGCTGTGATGGCCGAGCGGTCTAAGGCGCTGGAATTAGGCTCCAGTCTGTAAAAGGGCGGGGGTTCGAATCCCTCTCGCAGCAAATTTTTAAAATTTGAATATTTTACATATTATTTATCATTTAAAAATACTTTTAACCCAAGAATGTTATATATATTGAATTTTTCTTATTTACATTCTTTATTATATTCTATGTTTAATTGTTTGATACATCAAAAACATACATATGATATTCTTAAAATTTTCAAACTCAAATATAAGTTTTCTCATTACAACATAGAGATAACAAAAAAAGATTATAAAAATTTAACAATATATTTTAATGATAAAATAATAAATTTATATTTTGAACTTCTTCAAGATTACAGCAAAGTATATAATATAAAACTCAAAACAATAAGTTCGTTTTTTTACACATATCTAAATAAATATGGATATAACTACATTAAAACATGGTTCAAAGAAGATTTAACAGAATATAATTATATTTTCATACCAGTGAATACAGGTTTCCATTGGATATTTGTAAATATAAACAATATTTCATATACGATTGAAATTTACAATTCAATGTGCAATATCAGTAAAAAATCGAATATAAATGAATTCCAAAAATTCTCAGATAAAAGTACAATCAAAGACAATCATATCTATGAAATATATCATTTTATTACCAAATTTACTAATAAAAAATATAAAGTAAAATATATGAATGCATCACAACAAAGAAATGGTGTGGATTGCGGTGTATTTACATTATTATTTGCAAGATGTAGACTTATTACAAATAGAGAATGTATTACAAGACACATAACAATACATAGAAAGATGATAAGACAAGAACTTATGGCTGGAAAAATAATTTATGATATAGATGATATTAAAAAATTTTCAGAAGAAGAACGTGATGAATATTTAGTAGATGATTTCAACAATTTATAAATAAAAAAATAAATATAGAAATATTTTTGATTGTAAAAAATTTGAATATCTATTCTGACCATTATATTTTTTATTTATAGTTTGTTGTATACGATAGCTGATCAAAAGGTTTTCAAAAGCCTTGGGAATAATCATATGTATTTTGATTGCTTTCTTTATATTTCAAAGTCAATAAGCAAATGTATTATATTTAATTTTTTATTATTGGCATTACAAACATTTATTTACCAATAAATAGAATATGGTGGTATCGTTCTTAATACCTAATCTTAAAATCCCAAAATCCACTCTTTTATTTGATTCTATGAAAATATATGGATTCTATGCTAATATAATATACTTGGAATATCTATTCATTATGATTCTAATACTGAAACCTAAAACTATTTTATTTTATTTTATTAAAGAAGTATTTTTTAAAGACAATTTTCTATGTACCCATGAAAGAATCTTTCAACTGGCCTCTACCACCAGAATTTAATGGAGATAGAGAAATTCCAGAAATGCCAGATCAAATAGATATTTTTGGTTTAACATTAAAAACATCCGATTTTTTAAATATTGTTGAAGATAAAAATAATATTTTAAATATAAATTTTATAGAAGAAAATGTAAAAGAGTCACTTTCTACATTTAAAGAGATAACGAATAAAATAAAGAATGGTGTTAAAGTAGATAAAGATATAATAAACTTAGAAAAAATTCATAAGAATATTAATTATCATATAAATAATTGTAAGTATTTAGATGCCCAGGAGAAATTAAAAAATCTTAAAAAAGATATTAATTGTAGAAAAAAAGAAATTAATAATGAAATAAAAAATATAATAAAATAAATTTAAATATATTTTTTATAAAATATTTAATTATTTAAGTCATTTACTTTCATAAACTTTTTATACAATCTTCTTAATTTTTCATAATTTTTTTCTGATCTTTTTGAAAATACGAGGAAAAAATATTTTTCCATTTATAAAAAATATTATGAAGTAATATATTACTACATTTAAATAATTTTTTCTCCTATTTATTTTTTTTAAACATAAAATATTATAAATTTTTTATTTATATTAAATTTATAAAAAAAGAGATCTACTGAAATAATATTTAGGAAAAAATAAATCGAAACGAGGTTTCTATTGTTTCTAAGAAGAAATATATATTTTTTTCTTTTTTTCAGAATATATTTATATTTTTCATAGAGATCACTTGATAGATGTCAAAAAAAACTATAAATAGAGGATAAATTTTTACCCCCATGATGATTCCCTGAACTCTGAACAACTATGAACTAATGAATAATAACTTGTAAATTATGAATAATAAGATAACAATATATATATAATGAAAGGATTATAGTTTCTGGCACAACGCAACATGAGCAAATCGGCTGTGACGCTATGATGCTTGCTGCAGATTCTAGAAATCCTTCAGAATAGAGTATAGATTATATAGGCAATACACATATAAATATGATTTGACAAGAAAATATATTAATGAATATCTACGATAAGGAATATTTAGTTTAGCACAATGCAACATGAGCAAATCGGCTGTGACGTTATGATGATTGCTGCAAAACTAAAGATTTCTTATTTGAGATATTCATTAAACGAAAAAGGAATAATGATTATTGAATAAAAAAAGAAAGAACGAAAAAGAAGAATAAAAATTAATTAAATATATTTCATTTTAATTATAAATGTTATTTCTGTTTATAATATTTTTTTTCTCATTATTTAATTTATTAAATTAGGATCCTTGTTCTCAATTAGAATCAAGATTTTTGAGAAAAAGATAATTTTCTGTTTATACTATTTTCTACAGCTTCTACAATGGTATTCTTTGTTATAATAATAATATTTTCTTTTTCAAAATCTTGCATAAACTGTATTGTAGTTATTTCTTTTATTATTCCTGTTATTTCAGCACCAGATAATCCTTCTAAGCTTAATTCTTCATGATAAAATTTTTTATAAGAATATTTTGTATACAATTTCTAAACATTCCTGTTTTGTTGAGAGAGATACATTTATAATTTTGCCAAATCGTACAGGTCTTAAAAGTGCATTATATAACATATCTATTCTGTTCGTTGCTTTAATGACATAAACATTCCTCTATCTCCAATTCAATCTAGAGTGTTAAAAATTGATTGATTATTCTTAATCCAAATTCACTTCCATTTTTTTGAAACTAAAGAATCTATCTCATCAAAGAAAATAACTGATGGTTACATTTGTTTTGCTTCTTCAAAAATTCTTCTCGGTTTTCTTTCTGAATCACCAACGTATTTATTTATTAGTTCAGGACCTTTGATACTAACAAAATTAAAAGAACAGATATTTGATATAGCTCTCACTAACATAGGTTTCCACATCCTGATGGTCCGTGTAAAAGAATACCACTGACTTTTTTATATTCTAAGACGATTATATTTTATAATACTCCTATCTCATCAAAAATGACTAGTTTTTTAAAAATAACATTTTAATTATTATCAAAACATTTCGATCTACCAAAACACAGTATTATATGGAACCGTTAACTCCTTAACGTGTCAGGAATTTGTATAAATTAGTTTATCTATATGTATACATTAATTTCATCCTATATTATGTTTCGGAGCATCGGATTTTGTATATGATCTGCATCGCCATTCACCTTCTTAGCTTTATTGAATTAACAACCTTCTTGGCATAATATTGAACTTCTCACTAATCAATATAGAAAATACAATTTATTCCGTATTAATTACTGCTTTAAAATATTAATAGAAATGCTATACGGGTATAATCAAACCATACTATATAATCTTTATCCATTCAAAATATTTTTTTCTACCTTTTATTTTTTTTATTTTGAAAATATTTTCTTAGAGTGGGATTCGAATACTTCAATCTTGGGATTTATTCATCGCCCCACAACTATTGTCAAGGGGCATATGTTCGGATACAATTTATCTTTGTTTTAAACCCATGTCTATATTTTTTTGTTTATTAATGAAACTTTTATTTATAGAAATTTCCTGGTCGCTACCCGTGTCTATGTCTGAAGATGAAAATTTCAATCTTATATCACAGAATCTATAAGAAGTATTAGGAAAAGATAATTTATGGATATCCCGAAAAAGAGAGATCTAAAACTTTATCGGGGAACAGTAACAATAGGAAAATCTCATATTGCATATTTTCTTCAGCTTTTAAAAATAAGAAATCATCTACGACCGGTTGCAAAACAAAAATATTATTAGTCGATCTCCATGCAGAACCGATAATCAGAAATCAACATGGAACACATAGATTTAGGGCAGAATATTATAAAAAGGCCATAATAGAAATGCTTATTTTTTAGAAGCAGATATTACTAGGGTAGAGTTGTGAAGGCTACTGAATTCCAATTATCGCCCAAACACACTTTGTATATGTACAAGTTTCTTATTATTACTAAATCGCATGATACACAGGAAACAGTCAGCCGCGATAAAATAAACAGAATCTCCATTATTAAGTAATATTGTATACACATTCTTGCAGGCTTTAGATGAAGAATATTTAGATGTTGATGTTCAATTTGGAGGTGTGGATCAAAGAAAGATATTCATATACACAGAGAAATTTTTGCCAAATATAGGATATGAAAAAAGAATACATTTAATGAATTAAATGATACCAGGTCTTAATTCAAATAAAATGGGTGCATCTGATGAATACAGTAAAATAGATCTATTAGATTCGGATAAACATATTGTTAAGAAGATGCAAAAGCCCTTCTGAGAAGAAGGTGTAATCAGTGAAGGATTATTTATGTTATTAAAACAGATTTTATTGCCCATTGTTGATATTAAAGGACGGGAAATAGATATTGTTACTAATTTAGGTTCTCCTCTAAGGGTCACAGGAAAAAGTTCTTATGATGAAATCGAGGAAAAATACAAGAGTAAAAATATCCATCCAGGAGATTTTAGAATAACATTGACGAAAAATATTAAAAGAATAATAACACCAATAAGAAAAAAAATGCCTAAAAACCAAGATTAATAGATAATACGTACAAAGAGGTGAAGAATGTGAAAAAATAAAATTTTGAATATTTTTTATTTTACTTTAAATTTATATCCTTTCCAATTATCACCAAAATGTATTGTTTTTCATGACTTGTTCTTATAATGCATTATAATTTCGGTGAAGTTTTCCTTGATAACTTCAGAACATCTGGTATAACATAATAAAAATGCTTTATTAACAGTATCAAACACCATACCAATAACATATAAAAGCATAAGCAATGTCAATATTATCATAATAGTATTATTATGTCTTCTATGTTTTTTATAACCTTTGCAAAATCCGTAATAAAAGATAAAATTTCAGGTAAAATAGTCCACAAACAAAACTTAATAAATTTATTGCATTCGTTATATATAATGAATTGCTAATACATCACCTTTTCCATATAATAGTTTTGAAAATGAATTTTTAGGTGTTTTTACATGTAATTTGCCATACAATGTGATATGAACAAATACCCATTCATTAGAAATCTTATTACATCCTCTAGGATATTCAATAAAAACATATTAAATTATTTACTAAATCCCAGTAATTTCTTCGTTCTCGTCGAGAAATATATTAAATATAGATTCTAGCAATATAGAAGAAACATGCGAGTATGTTAATATCTCTAGAAATACAACAAATGAAATAAAAACTTTCATAAAATATATTAAAGAAAATACAGTTCAAGACAATAAAAAATAATGCAATGCCTAGAATATTATTTCTTAATTGCAAATTCCTTTGATTTTTTGCTGAAATAAAATAGTAATATTCAAGAGTTATGTAATAATTATAAATGTTGCTATCATAAATTTTAAGATTATCTATATTGAGGCTTATATTCATTTTCTCAAATAACATTTTAATTATTATTAAAAGATTCTTTTTAATTGCGACCTATCATGGTATGAGATCGCTGATTTACAAAACACATGCAAACTTGTAATAACTGGGTTTGTTACAGATATACATTAATCCCGTCTTATCTTATGCTCCAATGTGGTAAAATTTTGTGTATAATATGTTTATTACTCATCTCCCAATTTTGCTAAGATTCTAACTTTCCTCTTGATATAGTATTGGTTGAGCCACAGTCCATATAGAAGTTGTAGATACATTAATTAAATTTTTTATAATCTAGTAACATTGATTAGCAGCAAGTCATAATCAAGCTATGTCATTGAATCCTCACCCAATCGAAGATTTTATTTTCTTCTACCACAACCATCCTTTTTTTTGAAAGTTTTTTCCGAATAAAATATTCGATCCTGTTAGGATTAAGATTTGGTTACCTCTCTAAGGCCATTAACCTAAATGGCCTATTTAATCACAATAAATAGATAAATGTATCGTGAAATATGTTACCTCGTCTCGGATAATCAAAAATTCAATAAAAAATATTCATATAAAAAAATAATTTACATTACAACAATAAAATATTACTTAAAATTATATTTATTCAATCAACAATATCATAGCGTATTACGTATTCCATGC
>VRLP01007678.1:0-20490 GCA_009660295.1 Lophius piscatorius | reverse complement strand
TTATATAGTTATTATTTTATTTTTTATTGATGCTTTTATCTGCTTTTGCTTTGTAGCACTTTGAGATTTGATCCAAATGTAAAGTGCATTATAAATTAAATGTACTGTTATTATTATTATTATTATTATTATTATTATATATCAGACTACATGTGGTAGTTTGGCCTCTTTCCCTCTCATAACCCCACCTTTTAAATACCACACAGGTGTGATCCTGTTCTTCCACTGTTTTGTTCAGTATAAACAAAAGAGACATCTTAGACAAGAGTCCTAATTGTGGCACTGTTAAAAGATCTCTGCAAAAAAGATGAAAAAAACGATCTCGTGATAGGAAGAAGTATTGCTTGACGTCAGGCGGGCTGACAGACGAGAAATGTGACTCGAGGAACCGTTCGGTGAAAATTCAAGAGGATAGAAAGTTTGAAGGAGGCCGTTCAATATCTTCCTGGGTTTCTCGGCAAACATCAGTTTCAACTACGATGTGATCCCTGACATCAAGGCTTTATCTCTGAAAAGGCCCCAATCACCAGCAATGTAAAAGCAGCCCCCCCCGATTGAACTCCTCGAATTAAATGTGACTCATTGATAATCTCAAACAATGCATATTGACTCGACGTTATTATTTCTATCAAGTCAGCAATATGTTCTAACATAAGATCCAATCGTGACTCAATAATGAAGATAAATGCAGTTAATATTTTTTTCTGAGCTCAGTAGTAAAACAAGACAAATCGCTTCTTGTCAACTTATATGAACTACATTTAGACTCAATTGGACTCATGGTTTGGAAGTTACTGAGGGAAAGTAATTAGTAAGTTTATGTAAGCTATAAACTATTTAAGTGAATTAATATATATACAAGATAGATCTCCTTGTGTAGTTTCATATGAGCCAGTTTGGACACATTTTGACTAATGGTTGCGATTTAACTCTCAAAAGACTGCCTTTCTTACAATAAAAAACTGAAATATGACTAATTAAAGTAAAATATTACAAATACAAACTCGATCTCATTGAAGTTATCAATATGAAATTCATTTTGAATAAATTGGAGCAACAGTTGATACATTTTGGCCCCAAAAACTGTGTGTTTGTACATGAACAACCCCCCATAGTAGCAGAACCATGACACTGACCTTTCCCAAAATCAATCCAATTCTTCCTCACACTAAGGTCTAATGTAGTCCAAAATTTGAAAATGATCCATGATACAGTTTTTTGAGTTATCTTGTTAACACTAAGGATCTGAGGCTGACGTGGCCTTTTCAGGAATATATATATCAAGAATAATAACTCTATTAATACTGTTTCTGTAAGGCGGATCACGGTGTGCCTGTGAGAACATTCTTTCATCGTCATGAAGCGTATTCCTCAGAATCCTCAGAGTTGTGGGTGGATTACCTCGCTAATGAGGGATTCCTCCCCTTTGGAGAAGCAGCGGCAGACTTTTATCACATAGGATTTTGAGACTCCAGACACTGAAAGTGGAATTGAAGATTGAGCACTTTGAAACTTTGGAATATCTTGCTGTTGGTATTTCATGGCTGATGTATCTCTCATCTGTATATTTTACCGAATCATCGTCTAATTCTAAATAGACCAATGTTATGGTCCCCGACAGCAAGCGTATATCCCCGTAAAGTCCCCAATCCCTCGAATTGAACAAAGATATGCCCCTGATTGGAGCTCCTCAATTTAAATGTGAATTTATGTCAGAAAAAAAACAGTTTTTTTTTAAAAGAAAGCTCACCCTTGTTGGTAAAATATGAACTTTTAGAATAAAATATGATGGTTTTGCATGAGTCCTTTCATATTCACCAAAGTTGCACTAAATCAGGCCAACAATTAGGAAGTTATGGTTGAAAAACAGTGTTATTCATAATAAAAAAAACTACCACAGTGAGTAAAATATGAACTACTAGAGTAAAATATAATAGATATCTGACATTAAGGTCTGCAAATCCACCAACTATGGACTAAATCCGACCAAGGGTTGAAATTGATGAGCCGAAAAGTTTTGAAGTTAAAGCTCCCCCTCATGTTGGCAATATAAAACAGAGTATTCTTAAAATCACTCCAGTTCTTCCTCGCACTTAGGTCTATGTAGTTATAAAATTTGACAATGAACCATGTATTGGTTGTCGAGTTTTCGCGTTCACAGGAAGAATCTGCTGCGGCGACGGTGGCGGACACAATGGCAATGATTCCATAGTATATACTTAACAGACATGAAACAAATCAATGTGTGTTTAATTTATGTGTGTAATTACACATTTATGGAAGGAACTCAGGTCTTGTTGCACTTCAAATCATTTCTCTACAATTTCCGCTAAGCAGCTCCTTCTAGTTGCCGTTCCCTGCCTCCCATTTATCCCCCTGTATCTGCAGGATTGTCATCATGAAGTGATGTAATATCAATATGTACCACTTCAAACACTTTTGCCTTAGAATTGGCCCAACACTAATTACAAGAAGGTTCATAAACTGCCCTCTAGCATTATTGGCACTCTTTAAAAAATGTCTAAAATAGGAATGCCTCTATTGTCGATGTCTATGTATCCCTAAGATAAGTAACAACATTTAGAAAAAAATACATTCTTAACATAAAACTAAACATTCCTTTCAAATACGTATGCCGCAATAATTGGCACCCTGCATTTAACATCTTGTGGCGACCACAACAACAGCCCTGAGTCTGCTTCTGTGGTCTGTGATGGGGTTTAAGAACACATGGAGAAGATCTGAGACCATTCTTCCATACAGAAACTCTCCAGCTCCTTCATATTGAGAAGTCCATGCTTGTGGACTCTCCTCTGTATCAAATCCCACAAATGTTCTGCGAGGTACAGGTCAGGTGACTGGGATGTCCACGGCAAAACCTTTATTTTGTGATTTCTGAACCACTCTTGGGTTGATTTTGAGGTGAGCTTCAGATCATTGTAATTGTCCTGTACCTAAAAAGCGTTTTTCTATTCCGCTCGACCACCCAAAGTGCTTTTATAACACGAGTCAGCATTCACAAAGACATTCATACAGTGATGTTAGAGGCTGGCATTCAAGGCGCCACATGCTGATCAGGATCGGTAACTATTCACGCCATCATTCACACACCAATGGAACAGCCGTTGGGATGGCTCATTGTCTACTTCAAGGACACTTCGACATGTGCACTGCAGTGGCCAGGGATGGAACCATTGACCTTCAGATAAGTAGGGGACTGCTCCACCTCCCAAGCCATCGTCGCCTGAGTGTGGAGCTGGAAGGTACAACCACGGCCCACTTTAAGTTTCCTGACAGAGGCTTTTTTGGTTTTCATCCAATATCTGCTGGTATTGGATGGAATCCATGGTACAATGACTTTTAACAATGTACAATGTTTTTTATTGCCAAGAGTGGCAATAATGGTGCTGAAACAATTTAGAGAAAATTATTTGTTTAATGTTGAGAATGTGTTTTTTTGCTTTTTATTTTCTAGAATAAAGGGTCAGATTTTTGTGAATAATTTGAGTTAAGGATCGTTGGTAAAGACAATTTCACTTTACTCATTATTTTAAAGTGTTACATGCAGTATTTATCATGGAGATGATATGGGAGGCATATAGAATGAGACAATTTATGCTAGATTCTGAGTAAAGTTATGCTAAGGAGATGATATATACTACGACTGTTATTATACTGTTATTATTGTATTACCCTTTAATCACAGGATGTCCTGGGGGGCCATTAATTGTGATGCACATATTTTAGAAACAAATGTTTGTTTTATGTTAAGAGTTTTAACTAATGTTTGGGTGTTTTTTGTCGTTGTGTTGTTACCTGATTTAGATGTCGGATTTATGCGATTAATATGAATTAAAGATCATGGGTATAGACAATAAAGATATTTTTTGCATCTCATTTCACCAATTTTATTTCAAAGGGGCCAATAATTCTGGAGGTCACTGTATTTGACCCATATTGATTCCCGTCAAATGAATAAATATGCATCAATTAATATCTCCCAACAGTTTCCAGGGAGGGACATTAGGGAGGCCAAAATGTATCTATTCACCCTCATGGAAGCATCCACCCGGACCAGAATACTGTTGTGAGGTCATGGTGGCCCCACTGGTTCGTCTTCCTCCAGTGACTTCTTCAAAAGTGGTGATAGTTCTTGTCTCTTACTTTAGCAAAACTAATGTAATCGAAGTTGGTGCATCAATGTATCTGCTAAATAAATAAAGTTGTCCTTAGAAGGATACAATTTATGACATTCTAATGTTTAGCTTTTGATTTTAGCAGTTAATTAAAAGCCAAGTCCAAAAGAACTGACTTGTCAATTCAATCGTGCATATATATATTTAACTTAAACTAGTTTTATATCTATATTATCATTGCAAACATTGGATGGAACAGTTAAACTGGAACATTTTGCCATTTTGAATCTAGTTAGACACGAGGCGGAGTAAACACGGGATCAGTTATGTAAAAAACAGAAAATAAGTTATTTAATGATTGGATAAATCTGATGTTTAATAAATGAAATAAGAGAAGGAGGATGCAATTATCTAATGTCAGCACCTTTCATTTACTATAAATGAAAGTCTAAAGTA
Organism: Lophius piscatorius; assembly: GCA_009660295.1. Classification (NCBI taxonomy): domain Eukaryota; kingdom Metazoa; phylum Chordata; class Actinopteri; order Lophiiformes; family Lophiidae; genus Lophius; species Lophius piscatorius. The sequence goes on along the minus strand of VRLP01007678.1, from coordinate 15,898 downwards.
TCTCCTGGAATAAAATGGCCAAGCTTCTAGTCCACTAAAACAGACTAATGTGACTTAAATAAAAGCAATCTTAATTTAAAAATACCTGACTTTCATAAACTTTTTAAAATCTACCATCAACATTTGGCAAACACTATTAAGTTTCCCGTGACTATGATTCTGACTATAGAGATAGTCTGTTTGCTAATTGACCGGTGCAATCAACTTCATTTCACTACATCTGATGGAGGTGGAAATCAGACATTGTGTCATCCACTGTGTCTCTTTTCCTCGTGGTTAAGAGGACGTCAGGTGAGGAGGCCGTCCTTGAACGTAGCCCAGGACGCATTAGCATCTCGCTGCTGAAAGAATGCCGCCACATGTGGCCCCGGTCGCCTCTTAATGTGGTCTAAGTGATCAAATCTCAAAAGTGTCCTCAGAGCATCTTTGTTGATTAAATAGCTTATAAAGGGAGAGACTTTTGAGAAGATGGACAAAGAAGAAGGATAAGGTGGAAGAAAAGGATCACAAGAAAAGAAAAGAAGACAAAACCTTTGCTACCACATTAAAAATGGTGACACAAAAAAAAAAGGGAGCACAAACAAAATTCCAGTGCGAGTTGACTAATCTCAGTTACACCAATTTATTTTGGCCTTGACTTCAGAGGGTACCACATTATAAACTGTCTCCCTTTGTGCTCTGATGAAGGCCTACTAGCGGGAAACATTAGTATGCATTTTGTTATGAGAAGGCCAAAATAAAGACTGTAACTGAGATTACACAACTTGCACTGGAATTTTGTTTGTTTTTTGTTTGTGCTCCCCTTTTATGGATACTTATATTGTGATGACATGTTACAATATGTTACAACATGCAGGCACATGTCAGAGGTCTGATCCACAGTCTAAGTGTCGTAGTCCTTGAGAAAGACTGAAGCCCGGTTTGCTCCCTGAACGCCTCATACGGACTGCCGACTGATCCTCACGATGGTTCGAATGTGAGGAACAATTTCACACCGTGGTACAAAAACTGTTTTTGAACATTACGGACCACCGCCGAGGACACACCCTGCCTACGAGTTAGTTTCTTTTATGAATCACTAGATATATTATTACAAAGCTGCAGGGGGTAACACAGTTGTAGGGTTCACCTCTGCCCTCAGCCATTCCGTGCTGGGTTTTGCGTGTTCTCTGCGTGTTTGTGTGGTTTCTGTACTCAGACCTCCTCCCACAGTCCCAAACAAGCAATATCGATGAATTACAGACTAAATTGCCCATAGGTATGAATGTGAATAGTCTCTCTCCAAATGTCAGCTGGGATAGGCTCCAGCCACCACCACGACCATAAACAGGCTGCGACGGCGGAAAATGAATGGATAAAATCATCAGGACTCCTGGTGCTGTCACCATTTCTGATGCTATCGAAGGTTTGATTCGTTAAAGTCATCTTCTGCGTTTTAAAGTCAATACAGGAAGTCAACAGATTTCTAATACAATAACATATCTCTGTGGGTGACAGTCTGTCGGCTAAAGCAGCTGACATAAAAGCCAGCAATGAGACCTAAGTTCCATGCACTTTGATTTGACAATATTTAATTGCTTTTTTCAACTTATTGATTTCAGAAATGTTTTTTCTGCCTTTATTATTCTTTCTCGTAAGAGTGTGAAGGATTAACAAAACTAATCATACTATTCTTTACCATTTGTGTATATTTCTTTTTTTTTTAACAAATAAGAAAAGTATAACAGTATAACACACAATAAAAAAAAACAAAAAAAAAACTTTCTATAATCCCACATTTGCCATTGTGGAAGTAAAAGACAAATGCCTTATAATCAAGCTCTTTTGAATACTGAGCAATCATCCCCTCCGACACTCACTCTCTGCTGTCACAGTCCTCAAGCGGAAACAGCTTTTCCTCAAGAGCAGGTTTCTAAAAATACTTAACGAGGAGAGAAATTGGTGATTCATCCCATTACTTGTTCGCTTTTTCCCTTTTTCTCTGCGTTTTTTTTATTGATCACAATCACTTGTTCCCTGCACGTGCTGAAATTGCTTTTTTTTTTCTTTTTTGCACCCACTGTGAGTAGAATAGCCTAATCAAGGCAAATTGGAGCTAATCTTCTCGCTCTTTAACTGGAAGAGGGAGAAGCAGAGAACAATTCCAGCAGAAACTCAAGACGCTATACGGTGCACTAAACTGGAGAGGAGGGGGACAATGTTCAGCAGTGATCCAGTCGGAAGCAGAGAGACACAGATGGAGTGACAATGAGAGGCTTTCAATGGGACCTACCGACTTGCTGAGTGGTCTAGAAGTTGAATGCCACTGGTTTGATGCCGGGTCGTCTCATAACCTTCTGTACTTCCAAATCTGAGGAAGAGAAAAAGAACATAACATTCAAAGCAGGCCCAGATGCAAGCAAGAGTTTGTACGTATGCTTTAAATGACACTGCAGAATTGGGAAGCGGAGACAAACGGTAAGATAGAAAAAGTGAACTTTAGAGTGTGTTCTCCTTTAATTTACAATTTAACACTAACGCACCACTAAAAAGCTGCTTTCCCCCTTTTAAACAAAGTGAAAATCAGGCCTACGCTGTCGTCCCTAACAGGAAGGGGATATTCCTGAAAGCCCCCATTCCCGTGCCTTGTACAAGCAATTCCTGATTGAATTCCTCGAATTAAATTTGAAGTTATGTCCGAAAACAACTTTTTCGCTTGAAAGATCCCCCTAATGAGTAAAGTACGATGTATTTGAGTAAAATATAATATATATAAAAGATAGATCTCCTTGAGTCGATATATCATATTTAAAAAATTTGGACAGAATCTGACCAATTATTAGGAAGTTATGTCAGTAGAACTACGTCTTAGTCCATAAGAACTATGTGGAGGAAATATTTGGAATGATCCATGGAATATTTTTTGAATTATTCGCATTAATACGAATGACGGACTGAGACGGACGCGGAAATGGTGATTCCATAATATGCCAAACATTTTGGGGGATATAAGAATCTTGAATCTATTCCTTTAAATAGAACCACTCCTTGGGTAACACAATATTGGATAGAACGGGCGCCAACTCTTCATTCTGCCAAAAAGTTTCATGAAACTCTGCAAATAGTAGGAAAGAAAAACGAAATAACTCATACCTCGCAATCTTAAAGGAAGTGACATGCAAACTTTTGACAACCACCTTTCAGACATTGAACACATTTTTTTTCAAAATTATGGGAGCTGAGTGTTTATCATGGAGCAATGAGGGACAGGGAACTTTAACTTATTTCCAGATAAAAAATCTAGGCATCTAAAACTCATTCTCTTTCTTTAGTGACATGAAAAATGCGTGACATCATTTTTTACATAAAGTTGCCGGGGGGACAGCAGTACTATGTACCACCCCTTGATGTGTGGATACTGGTGGTGGTGGCTAATGACTCTGCTGAGACTAATGAGCGACTGAGTTGATAGAGGGAGGTAGAACTGGGCATAAATCGGGAGGTGAAAGTCTTTTTTTCCAGCTCAGAGCAGCATGAAAGAAAAAGATGAATGGAGAGAATGACATTTAAAAAGACCTCAGCAAGATAAAAGGCTAACGATGAAGGTATGCAACCGTGATGTTGGATAGATGAGGTACCCAGACCATGAATCAGCTAAACAGTATGACAGTCGTATGTCTGTATGGGTGGTATGAGTAACTTCTGACATAAAGTATACGTATAACATATACGTTTCATCCATGCACAGATGAGTAGGCTTTCAGAAAGAGAGGAGGCTGTAATGGGAATTTTTTTGGGAGGAAATATTCCTGAATCCTTAAAATGTCTGTTTCCTCCTCCAACTGAATGGTACGGAATTAAAACACATGAATATTAATGTTTTCATGAATTTATAGTGTTTGAGTCTGAGAGCCCTTGATAGTGTCAAGGTTAAGTACATAAGAGTGGGAGGAGGTCGAGGTCCGGTCCGGTCCGGTCCTCTGACGTGACCCAGAACATAGCAGGGTATAACCGCCAGTTTGGCGCAAGGATTAAAGTAATGACACAAGCAGAAAACTAGAGCGTGAGGGGAACCAACGCATGGGTGCCTCCATACGGGAATCAAACATATACACACATACACATACACACACACACACACACACACACACACACCCATTGGAGACTGGTGAGTTCCAACTTTTCAATGTGACATTGAGCAAATCAGATTTGATGGAGGAAAGTGTTTGATAAACACATTGCTCTCATTCAAAGCCCGCCTCTCTTGTACATCTCTTCCCCACTCTCACTAATCAGGGGAAGAGCTTTTAGAGTGCACACAGGGATTTGTATTTACTCCCTAATTCATGTCGACAGCCAAATATACTTCTCGATCTCGAGAGGAACTATTTACACCACAACCAATCCACACATAGAACTTTCACAAGAACCACTGAGGATATTAGCAGTCGTACAGCAACATCTGCCAGATGTGAAGAAAGTTCATGCATCCCTTACTCAAGTGGAGGAACAGCAATTTGTGTTAAAAATAAGACCTTGCAGTATAAGTTCCAGTAAGACTTAAGAAAATCCAGCTCTGACACCAAACTTAATGTCATGTAAATACAGGAGGAGACGAGGAGGAGAGTTGGGCACCAACTCTCCTCCTCGTCCTGGAGGTGATCAGGCACCGGTCCCAGCAGCAGGACCGGTGCCTGATCACCTCCAGCAGCTACTGGTGTGATGATTCTGACCGAACTATCAGAGACAGACTCCATGAGGGTGGCATGAGGACCCAACGTCCTCTAATGGGACCCGTGCTCACAGCCCAGCACTATAGAGCTTGATTGGCATTCACCAGAGAACATCAGAAGCAAAAGGTCCACCAATGACGCCCGGTTGTCTTCACAGATGAGAGCAGGCTCACACGAGTTCATGTGGCAGACGTGAAAGTGTCTGGAGACGCCACGACAGACGTGATGCCTCCTGGCGATGAGCCAGTGGCGGTCTGGGGAGGAATATCCTTGGAGGGTCACACAGACCTCCATGTGCTAGTCAACGGTACCCCTCCCTGAGTCTCTTCTGGGAGGAGAACCCCCAGGATTTTTGTGACTGTATGCTTTGCACCGAGATTCCAGGTCACATTCCTTGGTGGCGTGTATTACTCGGCAATATAGCATTTCCTGATTCTGATTCTGACACCAACCATCGTCTCATCAGGATCAAGCTCAACCGCCGTCTGCAGAGCATGAAGTCACACTAATGAGTCACGTTAGGAGTCCGCATGGGATTTCAGTTTCTCACTTTGATTCTGGCTGCGATTCAGAATCCGGCCATCAGTGGGTCCATTATTTTGGTTTCCATTGACGGTTCCTCCGTGATTTTGGTCCCAACAAATTAAATAATGTGTGTGAGTAAATATTTTACACTTGAATTGGTAAGTACATTACCTGTGTGTACTTCCTGTGTGTGCCATCAACACACTTCTGCAGGATTGTGAAATCAACACTGAATAATGTGTAATAAGTTAAACTACTTTGTTCAAGTGGAGGGACTGTACACTCAAAAAAAGTTATTATTGGATGGGTAAGGTTAAAGTACTAGCATCTGCTTGATTTTATTTAAATAATTAGATTTTTAAAATGTAAAATCCATTAAAATTTCATAGAATCGGCATGACATTTTTTTCATAATGAAAACAATAAAAATGTAATCAGTATGAAAATCAACAAGGTTTAAATCATTTCATCCTGGAACAAGCAGGATTGAATCAGTTCAAATTCATGAGATTGGTTTGTATATATTTATGAAGAAATTATGTTGTTTTAATGGGAAATGTGTTTAAAACACATAAAGTAAGCTATATCAGGAATATTAGATAAATCAGAATAAGAATCAGAATCAGCTGTATTGGCCATGTATATACAAATAAATGGACATGGTAATAAAAAAATATACAAGCTATAAACAAATGGTCTTGTTCTTGTGTGTGCTATAAACATTTAAATATATACGTATAAATATGTATATATAAATATATATGACAGTGCAAAGAGGTCAGAGTAATGACAGTTATCCAGGTTATTGTACTGACACTGGTTTGATTGTTCATCAGGTTGATGGTCTGTGGATAGACACTGTTCTTGTGTCTGGTAGTTTTGGCGAACAGTGTTCTATAGCGCCTGCCAGAGGGGAGAAGTTGAAACAGATTGTGTCCAGGGTGTGACGGGATTTTTTCTGCAGATCTAATTGTGCGTTGTAGTCTGATCCTGTCCTGTTTGGTAGCAGATCCAAACCAAACAGTGATGGATGTGCAGAGAACAGACTGGATAATTACGGTGTAAAACTGGATCAGCAGCACCTGAGGCAGGTTGAGCTTCCTAAGCTGGCGTAGGAAGTACATCCTCTGCTGGGCCTTTGTGATGATTGTGTCTGTGTTGGATGTCCACTTAAGGTCCTGAGAGATTGTAGTTCCCAGGTACCTGTAGGATTCCACAGCAGACACAGTGCTGTTCAGTACAGCGAGGGGGGGCAATGACGGAGGGTTCCTTCTGAAGTCCACTCTCATCTCTACAGCTTGTTCAGCTTCAGGTTGTTGTGAACACACCAGATGGCCAGCCGTCCAACCTCCCGTCTGTATGCAGACTCGTCGCCGTCCTGGATGAGGCCGATGACCGTTGTGTCGTCCGCAAACTTCAGGAGTTTGACAGATGGGTCGTCAGAAGTGTAGTCATTTGTGCAGAGTGAGAAGAGTAGAGGTGACAGCAAACAGCCCTGTGGGGCCCCCGTGCTGATCATCCTGGTGGAGGATGAGATTTTACCCAGCCCCACCTGCTGTCTCCGGTCCCTCAGGAAGTCTGTAATCCACTGACAGGTGGAGGCTGGTACAGCGAGCTGCAGGAGTTTGGAGCAGAGTATTCCTGGCATGATGGTGTTGAACCACCGAACTGAAGTCCACAAACAGGATCCAGGCGTATGGCCCTGGAGAGTCAAGATGTTGCAGGATGAAGTGCAGTCCTGTGTTGACTGCATCATCCACTGACCTGTTTGCCCAGTAGGCAAACTGCGGGGGGTCCAGCAGGAGGCCTGTGATGTCCTTCAGGAGGGATAAGACCATTCTCTCAAAGGATTTCATGAACGCAGACGTCAGGGCGACTGCTCTGTAGTCATTTAATCCTGTGATGGCGGATTTCTCGGGGACCTGGTTGATGGTGGAGCGTTTGAAGCATGAGGGGACTTCACACAGCTCCAGTGATCTATTAAAAATCTGTGTGAAGATGGGGGCCAGCTGATCAGCACAGGCTTTAATGCAGGGGGGAGACACACAGTCTGGGCCTGGAGCCGTTCTGATCTTTTCTCTATGAAATATAACTTGTAATTGTTACATTCAGAATTTAATGACAAAATGTCCTCCCATTAAGTTAATAAGTTTGTTCATGCTAGAATAATGTTACGGAAATACATGGACATTGTCCATGTAATCAAAATACATAAACTTTGAAATATTAGGCCTAATTATTTTTGGAGGGCAATAAACAACGAAAGAAGTCATATATAATTTTAATAAAATGATAATGACAGCAATATCTCCAAGATGTAAATGTGGTTATTATTTTACGGTTTGCTAAAAAGTCCTCTCAGGAAATGAAGCCTACTTGCTTTTCTCTTGCTGGAGGGTTTTATATATAGAGCTGCATTGATCTGGCAATTGATAAATGAAATACACAGTTAAAAATATCAGTTTCAACAATTTGATCAATAATTAAAATGATTAAAAGACACTCGAGATGTTAAAAAAACAAGCGTGGAAGAGGACATGTATGCAAACTGAACCCGCAAACTGTGTGGAGGTGCGACTGATTCGACTGAAAAAAAGGCAGTCCAGGAATCACAGCTAGAGAGTTGCTGGGTCAGTTGAATCTTTGGGTCACAAAGTCTCTCATACCACCATTAGACGGCACCGACTCAAAAGCAAGCTGTTTGGAAAAGAAATCCTTTTTGCTGTTATCCATATACACGCTATAGCATCGAGAGTCTGTCTAAATACCACTGGGACTTTCAAAGGAACAAGGTCAGATGATCAGGTGGGACCAAAGTAGAGCTTTTTGGCAACAAACATCATAGAAAACAGAGGGAGAGCCATAGAGAAAAGCACCACATACCCACTGTGAAGTCTGATGGTGGATCTTTGATGCTGTCTGGCAGTTTTTCTTCCTAAGGCCCTGGACATCTTTTTAAAAGACTTGGTTCAACGGAAAATGTGTGATCGTGATGAAGACTTACTAGTCGGATCTGCGTGAGTGAAGGATGATGAATGAAGATGTGAGCCGAGCAATAAACAAAGATCTTCCAGACAGAGCTGCCGTCTCATAGAGGGACCATGTGATTCTCCGTTTTAGTCAGTCTGTAACTGACTTGACAGCTGACTTTAATATGTCGCGCTGATTGGTTGTCGAAAGGTTAAGGTGAAGTGTCTTGAAACGCTGGCGACACCATCAGCAGGGACGTGTCTGATCACTCGGGTTAAAACCCTTCCCTGAAACGTGATAAATGGTTTCGTGTCAAACTGAATCGTTGATATTAAAGTGAGATTTACTGACTCTCTACACTCTGCTGACATCATGTGTACAAACACTCAGAGTTTGGAACACTTCCAGTAATTCCTCATATAAGCGGTGCTGGAGCAGGGTGGAGCAGTTTGGAGAGTGTGATAAGGCGATGGTGAAACTTTAATAAATCTGCTCACTCCATCCATAATCCCTATGCCATCACTCTGATCACATGCTCAGACTCTGTCATCACTTCCTACAAATGCAAGGAACTATAATCAGCGTGATAAATAATGGAAACCAGACCGGTTTCACTTACAAAGGACATAGCTTCAACACAAAGCATGTGCATGGTTCTATTCTATTGGTTTTTTTTCCTTTGGCAGCGCAAAGCAATAGAAAACAGAATTTGTAGCTTTGATCCACGTCCACTTTCACCACATGACCAAACTTTCAACCAGTGTCCATGATGGGTTACTACCTGCAGGGTCAAGGGGGATTGGAGCCTATCCCAGAAGACACTGGGCGAGGTAAACGGGGTAAAACACTCTAATGGGAGGTAGTTGGAGTACCTGGACCGAAGACATCTGCAAGCACTGGGAGAACATGCAAACTCAAAACATATGCGGATTTGAACCCAGAACCTTCTTATTGTGAGTCAATAGTGACCATGCTACTGTGCCGCCTGCATATTTATACCTATTTTCTCTTAGTGATGCCAACGTACCTTTAGGGTGGTGCAGTTGTGTGCAGCTAGGTAGGTAGATAGGTAGGTAGGTGGGTAGGTAGGTAGGTGGGTGGGTAAGTGGGTAGGTAGGTAGGTAGGTAGGTAGGTAGGTAGGTAGGTAGGTAGGTAGGTAGGTAGGTAGGTAGGTAGGTAGGTAGATTAAGTAGGTAGGTTGTAGGTAAGTACATATAGTTAGGTGAGTCGGTAGGCATGTAGGTAGGTAGGTGGGTAGGTATGTAGGGAGGTGGGTAAGAACATATAGTTAGGTGGGTCGGCAGGTAGGTATTGAGGTAGATGGGTGGGTAGTTAGGTAGGTAGCAGGGCAGAAGGGTAGACCGGTTTCCTTTATTTGACCACTTTGATGGGTGTTTACCACAAGAAACCCAGTACATCCAACAAGACCTGCAGTTCTTGAGATGCTCTGAGCGAGTCGTCTAACCACCATCAGTTGGTCCTCATCAAAGTCACTCAAAACTTTACGCTTGTCGATTTTCCCGCCAAATACATTCCACCAACTGTCAGGTGCCATGGTAAGCGGATAATCACTGATCTAACTAACTTACTCTTAACATTTTCTCACAATTGAGTGCTGTTAAAAGTGACTTTAGATCAATTCATACTGAAAATCAGAGCACAGGGCAGGACGTGCATGGAGCAGTTGGTTGAATGTGTCGCAGTGATCAAGAGCCATGGCAGGCAGTCGCCCCTCCAGCTCATTTACATATGACACCCAGTCACCTTACAGCTTGTCTCCACTGCAGCCAGAGTATAATCCCATCTGTCCATCACATGAGCTCCTTGTCAGGAGACTCAAGCTGTTCAGCTTATGTAAAATGTGTGCTACAAAATCCCAATGCGATCCAGGAACGGGGTACAAGTACATTTTTAGTATGCAGTGTTTCGAAAAACGTTGCTTCAAAGGCCTTACATTTACAATAGTGAAATATGTTCATTGAATGGTTGTAGTTTTATATCACTTCACATCCCCTCACACTTGTGAGACGTCTCCAGTGACTAATCCACCGTAGATGATATGCATGAGAACGTAGGGAGGTGGAGAGGGAGAGACGTCGGCTGGATGCCCACTAGAGATGTGACCACCAGCACTTCATCATAATAATGAAGATCTATTGAAAGTTCAGCGAGGAAGACTATCCCCTTGCATCGTCTGGCCGCGGCTGCTCCTCACACCACTTTATCATTCTCACCTTTCACACATGCTCAGTCTCAATTACCCACTTCACAGTATGGGGCATCAATTCATATCAGCTGCTCTCATCACCGCATCAATCCAATCTCTGTGACACACCTCCATCATTAGCCTTTCATCCCGCCGCTGTTTTTCTCTTCTGTGATTCTCTCCATCCATCTAGTTTTTCCACGCTGAAGGTTTGCACACCCTCCATCTCCCAATCTCCACCTAGTCCTTGCAGATCCATCACCCTCATCATTCCCTCAGTCTTAGCCGAGTGATCAGCCACCACCACCAGTATCCAGACTCCACGGTCCACCTGAGGAGTCTGAGCGACCAGAAATTTCTAACGGGCTAATTATGACATGTCATTTAAGTTAGGCTTTATATTCAAAAAAAGTTTAGATCTTTTCCCATGAACTTTCTAGCTCTCTGATTTACCTGATTTAAAACACCCCTTAAATTTTTCACATTGCATTTTGACTCATTTTCCCAAGCCCACAATTGATGTGAGGATGAAGTCTTCTATTACTTTCGGGTCGTTGTTTGTTCTTAGGCCTCTATCCACACAACATAGCGACTAAAACCATCAACACAATCATAAAAGGCAATGCCGTATGTCTTCATCATGTCCAACGATTCCATATGCCACAGCGCGTTAGGACCTTTGTTGCGTTGATGCCGCCGCGCCCGTCTGAGCTCCTTACCTTCAGGATCAAACCACTTCATCTCTTCTCTTATTGTGTTTTTCTGAGACAACATATCCTCTCTGAGTTGCACGTTATTTCAGTTTTGCAACCTCTTCCAAGCTTGTTTGGTTTTTCCTTCTGAACAGACGCTGTTTTTTGGCACGGCCTCTTCAAAGCCGAGATACTGACGACTATACTGTGTTCATGAGCTAAAAGTGAAGGAATTCCTCTGTCACGGCAACCGACTCTGAAGTACGATGTAATCGATTCATCCACACGAGGCGTTTTGTGGAAGCTGTCACAAGAGCTGTTTGATATAGTCTTAAAAGGTCGACCTCAATGTTGAAAAAGTTTATTCTCGAGATTAAATATCCCTCCTCTCATTGTTTTTCTTCTTATGCCTGGTATTTATTCTCCCTCGTATTTATACAGCCTTCAAAATGTAAAGTAAATGGATAGATGTGTTTTTAGAAGTCCACCGTTGGCCCGATGTAAGTTTCTCCTCATCAGACCTATGGTCACATACTTGCACAGTTGAATAAGTGTAGCAGGAATCCTGAAGCTGCACTCATCTTTTTCTCTCTCAAATCCTTCAATTCCATCAAGGTTAACTCTTTAATGTCCTGCTCAACTTTTTGGTTGAGCTCACTTTGAGTTTTTTATTTATTGTTGAAAAATGTGACGGAACCTGTTTATAATAAGGTCCAATTAAAACATGTAAATGTTAAAGAGTAAGGGGCCAAGGGCAAATCCCTGGTGGACACCACGTGTCAAAGGCGCCACCGAGGAGGAGGAGGCATTAACCTCGACTATTGAGGAAGTCCGATTCATTCAATAGAATTTTTTAGTATATTAAAGCAAGTGAGGAGTTACTAAATTATGCGACTTGATGCAAACAGAAAAGTCTAATAAGTGTCAAATAGTTTTTTTTAAAACATACTTTACCTAAAGATTGAGCTCATGTAATTAAAATGGACTATTTCCTTATTTTAAATACAAAATTCCATCATGAAATAATTTCATGAGTCTAATTTTTTTTTTTGAAAACATGCTTGACTAGACTATTTGTCATTCTATGGTCGACTTACATTAAATAGATAATATTTCCTCTTTTTTTTTTCTTGGTGTGGACATTAAACAGTTAATGGAAAGAAGATAGGACCTGTATTCTTTTTTTCAACCACAACCCTAACATGTAATGTAATATATACAATCTCTGAAAGCTTTCAATTAGACTGCAATTGCCGCACATTAGCAAAATACATGCATTTATTGGATGTTACACTTCATGGCTATCACTCACGACTGTAAAAGAAAAAAATCTGTATTATTTAGGGTAAACTACCAGCAGCTGTGGTTGGCAGAATTTCATCGCATAAAATACACCGTAAAAAGATAATTGCTTGATGAACTCAAAAAATGACTTCAACTGGTAAAAGGCAATTAAGTATTTAAAACTTTAAATAATAATTTAGATGAAAAATACTTTATTTAATTTATGTTACTAAAATGTTTACTAATTTTCTTTTTAAAGAGTATGATTATAACACAAAAACATAAAAAGTGTTAAGGTGTTAAAAGACTGATTAGTAAAAATAAATATAAGTTCCACTCCCGACACAACTAAAATTAAATTAAATAAAAATTACACTCACCTTCGACTTAAGGCTTGATTATACTTAATTTAATTGTGTATTACCAGGGAACAAATTATTTTTTACAGTTTACATTTATATTAAAAGACATTATGGTAAATTACTACCAAAAAAAACAACAACAAAAATGACAGTAATAACTTTGAAATCATATTTTAACTGTAAATGATATTGTCTTATTTCTGTACAAATGAAGGAATTTACTTTCTTAATAGTTAAAGTTTTTTTTTTTTACTGTAACTTTGAATGTGCATAGCAGCAAAATCTGTCATTTAGACAGAATAATACTTAAACGGTAATTATTTGCTGGTGAGATAATGACACTTTTCTGATATTGTTCTGTTATTTTTTTTAAAGTTTACAAAAAAAACATTTATCAGTGCAATCAAAAAAGATTTAAAAAATATGCCTGAGTTTAATGTTTTTTTTATACAGTATATTCTCATTTATGTGTAAGTCAGAATTTAGGGTAATTTACTGTTGTTTTATGTAATATCCACATAAACAGGTCTACATAGTAAATGTTTTTATTCCCCCATTGCCACCGTATATTTGACGGTTTCTAAAAAAGCAAAAGCAAAGTTTTCTTTACAGTGTATATTTTTATGAAGCTTACGGTTAAAATTCATGTTTTCACCTTACTGGAAGTTGCTTGAATGATTCTATTACACTTGAGTACTTTTCTACTGTTACACACCACTCTCCTCATCGGAGTTGACTTTATATATATATAAACTTGCATACGCATACATTTGGACGGTGTGGATAAAAACGGTAAATTCATTCATCTGTGTATCGGCGTCTCTCCTAACGAGAGGCGTTTTTGGCTCTGCCAGGGAAGCTTGGTAACATTCTGCTCGTGGGAGGGCTGGCTGAGCTAGGCTGTTCTTTTTTCCATAATTATGACTGAGAGGTGGCGAAGGATTCGCTTTGGCACCCCCTCCCACTTTCTATCTTCCTCCTTATCTCCCAACCATCCATCCATCTGTCTGTCCGTCCATACAGCACCTGCTGATCCATAGGATTTTCCCCAAAACTCAATGTAGACTTTTACATTCAAACACCCTACTTTCAAGATCGAGCCTACCATTCAAGTTATGCTTACTGTCTACATTGCATATTTTTTTTATCTTTATCTCCATGCCTGTCGCTAAGTGATCACTCCTGGATCGCTTCATCCTCCCTTTTTTTTTTCCCCGCAATAAAACGACCTGCCAGACATTAAATGTTACAACATTATAGATAATAAACAACTCCCACACGGATATTATCCCATCAACTTAACCGGTGGTGGACGGGATTCGGACCATTGTAAAGTAAATGTCTCCATCTCAAGCTCCTCTTATAAAAATGAAAAAAGTGATTTCATTTTCTGTTGACAAGAAGGAACCTGATTCATAGAGAAGATTTATGGGGAGCATAAAACTCTTTTGAGAGCTGACGTGGTTTCTGATTATTTAACTAGCGGTTAAAGAAAATCTGTGTGCTCCGTGACTCCAGCTTCTAGAAACCATACCTGAACAAATGATATACCAATCAGCCATAACATTATAACCACTGATAGGTGGAATCAAGAATAACAATAAATATCTAATGACTACGACACCTTCCAGTGAGTGGGATTTATTAGACACACAGTGAACATTTTGTCCTGAAGTTGATGTGTTGGAAACAGACCAAAAAAAAAATGGATAAGCATGTGGTTCTGGGTAAGATAGACAAGGGCAAAATTGTGTTGGCTGCGTGAGAGCATCTCCAGAACTGTAGGTCTTGTTGGGTTAGGCTTATTGATACACTGTAAAAAAGAACATCTTGAGCAAATATAAATAATCAAGGCAACGTCATGCAATATATCTTTGATCTTTCTAAACTTATGACTACTGCATTAAAAAAAAAAAAGATTTTTTGAAATGACGCTAAGAAAAACTGTTTCGGTGAATGATAAACTATATCAAATCAGGAGCTCTAAGTATTTTTAATGAGTTTCTTGTGTGAAGTTGGCCATATTAGATTATTTTACGTTTGCAAAATACAGTAATTTTAGTTGGACCCACAAAGAACAGATTGTACTGGTTTTCTTTTGTCAGCTGCCGTGTTTGTAATTCTGAGGTCAGCTGTGGCTTAGGAGGTAGAGCAGTTGTCTACTTATTGAAACATTGGGAGTTTGATCCCCAGCCCCTGTAGTGGAGGTGTAGAAGTGCCCTCGAGCAAGATACTGAACCCACGATTTGATGCAGATAACTCCATTGGTGAGAAGTTGACGTGAATGCTGGCTATTGCTGTAAAGGGCTTTGAGTGGTTGAGCAGGGCATTGAGAAAGTTTACATTTAGGCAAACTTAGTTCAGAAAATTAAAGAAGTTTTTATACTTACGAAAGATGAAATATCTCAACAAAGAATAATTAGCTGGCATGACTTTTATTGTATGGAACTCCTAGTATATAAAACTCACTTTTTATTGTTTTTAGAATAGAAAAGATATAGTATCTGAACAAAACATAATTAGTTCACTTGAAAACTCAAAAAATCCATGCGGCAAGTTGCCTCGGAAATTTGAAATGGCCTTACTTTACTTTTTCTACAGTGGAGCTAAAACTAACCCCTGTTGACCAATCCCACAGAAGAGACAATGTAGCACACATTGCTGACACAGTTCATGCTGGTCAGAACACACAGTGCGTAACAGCCGGCTGCATCACTGAGGAATGTCTAGGGTGACTTGGCTGACCTCGGTCCACTGCTGAAACCGCCTACAAGGGGCTCGTCAGAATCCGAACTGGACCATGGAGCTGTGGAGGAAGGTGGGCGTGCTGATGAATCATCTTTTCTTGTGCATCTTTCTGACAACTGGGTGATGCTTTCGGCAATGTTCTGCTGGAATACCTTGGTAATTATCTTCCTATTCATGTGGATGTTACTTTGACACATAGAGCTCCGGAACAAGAACAACCCTTTCATGGAAACCACATTCCCTAATGGCAAAGGACTCTTTCAGATGGATGGATGGATGGATGGATGGATGGATAGATAGATAGATAGATAGATAGATAGATAGATAGATAGATAGATAGATAGATAGATGGATGGATGGATGGATGGATGGATGGATGGATGGATGGATGGATGGAT
>VRLP01007677.1:0-20491 GCA_009660295.1 Lophius piscatorius | reverse complement strand
GTTCTTTCATCTCTTCTTTTATGTCAGTAACGTTCTTTCATCTCTTCTTTTATGTCAGTAACGTTCTTTCATCTCTTCTTCTGGTTGTAATCAGTCAGAGGAAGAGATTGAGACTCTTTCATTTCACTGTTTCAGCTGTGTTTTGTCTGTTTTCTTGCTCCTACTGTTTTTATGTTTTTTTTTAGTTTATCTCTCCTTGTTCTGATTTCACTCCCTTTAAATTCTCACTGCTCTCACCGTTTCCAGTCATCTCTGCGTATAAGAGTCGTTTCGTTTTGTGTTTTTAGTTACCGGTCTGTCGTTAATGTGATCGTTTTGGACCGGAGGCCTTTTTCTTTTGTGCCTGATCCGGTTTCCTCCAGCTTCATGCCTCTGGTTGTTTCCTGGATCGTCGCCTTTTGTGTCTGGATTTGTTTTTACACCAGAGTCCGTTCTGATCTGAACGTTTAAGAACTACGTTTTTCTCCGTTTGAGTCCCGCGTGAAGAAACGGTTTAACTCGATTCGCCTCGGTTCATATCTGCGCTTGGGTCCGACCGAGCAATGAGACGAATGACCTGAGCGTCTGCTAACTCTACCGCCGCTGACCTCCTGACCTCTGGCGTCCTGAGCGTCGGCACTGGGAACAGGTTAGCGTCGGGACGGACGCTGTGTTGTGTTGCTGGAGTCAACGAGGCGATGAAAACACACAACAAGCAGAGAGTGTTTGATCCAAACAGCTCGGGTCACTCTCTCACACACGCACACACAGGTAACCTGAGAGCGTCGCACACACCTGGACGCTCACCTGTACCGGTCCTGTTAGCTGTAAACACAGAGCCGCTGCACAAACTCATCCATCACTTTCTCCTGCTCACCCAACAACAACACCTCGCACACGTTTAACATCGGCTTTGGGTTTGAGTCGCACGTTAATTCAATCCTTCTCCTTCACAGAGCTCAACCTGATTGGTTCATCTCTAACAGCCTCTCTCACGTCTCTTAGGCCTTTCCCATGATGCACTGCTGCATTCACAACCTTCTCTCCTTCAAGAAACATGACCTTCCACACTCCAAAAATATTTTTAGGCCCAATATTTAAAATGTATGTTAACAAAAACAATGTTAACAAAAACAAACTAATAAAAGTTAAAATTATATTTATCTAACAGTTCTGATGGATCTTATGTTTTTTAAATACATTTTCCATCCATAACAGCATTATTTCCAGATAATTATATGCAAATTAAGCTCATAAAATTGAACTAATTGAATCCTGCTTGTCTTATAATGAATTTATTTTTAATCCTTGTTCATTTTTTTTTTTAACTGATTTCATTTTTACTCTTCTCCTAATTCTCGTTAAATGAAATTGGAATACAAGCATTTTAAAAAGGTGATTATTTCAATTAAATTACTTACATTTTAATCATGTAATTATTCTTTTTTTTTTTTTAGACTGCATCATTATCTGAGTTTCAGGCCTTAAATGTATTATTATTATTATTATTATTATTATTATAATAATACGAACATGAGGAAAAATGGATCAGGATTCATAAAACAACAACAACAACAAACTGACAGATGGAGTTTCTTCACTTTCAGGGGAAACGCACACAATACAATCAAAAGTCTGATTGATGGATCCTGACAGACAGACAGACAGACATAATAGAGACAGTGACGGTTTGTGAGACATTTCGTCCTGGATCCATCCAACAGCAGGAAGCTCCTCGGCACCAGCTCCATTTATTTACACTGTACACTTATTTACAAACGCATCTAGAAGCGCTTTGTAAACAAGCACGGCGAAAACAGCGATGCAGAGTCTTCCTCAGCAGCTGAAGAAAGTACTCCTTCCTCACGGAACCTCCAGAACCCGTCCTCTTCCTGTTCAACACAACTTTGCTTTGAAGGGTTTTTTTGTGGAGGGAGAAAAAGTTCATAAATGAAGAATTGCAGCGCAATGGGATGAAAAAAAATTTTCATTTTTAGGCGAACTGGTCCTTTAATGTCAAAACATTAACGCATTAATGGGATTTTATTCAGAAATTGTCTTATTCGATACTTATTTTTTAAACTGACACGTTTATTTGAGTACTTAATTATGTGAGGATTTTTACCTGTATCTGTACTTTCACTGAGGAAGAACACCTGAGATCCTCTTCCTCCTGCAGACGGTACCGGTGCTGCGATCGTCGAAATAAAAATAAAAAATAAAAATAATCATTTACCTTTAATGTCCTTCACAAGGATAAAATAATGTATTAAAACAACTCCGGACAAAAATACAGCAATTAAGAAATGTAATAGAAAATAGATCGAATTAGTAAATAAAGCAAATAATTAAATAATATTATATCTAAAAAAAAAAGAAATATAAGATAAAACGATATCAGGCTATAACATATAAAATAATAAATAAATTAAAATACAGAAAGAGCTCAGAGACCCCCCAGTAATTAATATAAAGTCATATAAATCAAACAAACGTGATTAATAAAAGTCTCTGTTTTTTAAAGATATGTTTTTAAAATGTGACTTAAAAGATTCTGTTGGGTCTCGAATCTTCTGTGGGCTTCAGAACCGAGGAGGAGAAACAAAAACGACGACTTTTTCAAAAACACGTGTGACTTTTACTTCTGTGACTTTGAGCCGCTCCGGCTCAAAGGGAGGAGGAGGAGGAGGAGGAGGAGGGGGAGGGGGAGGGAGCAGCGGATGAGAAGGTGGAGAGGAGGTGAGCAGGTGGGGTTTCACCACTGAGACACAACAAGAGAGCATTAGGAGGACTGAGAGGATGTGGAGGAGCTCAAAGATTAAAGCGGAGTGGAGAGGAGGAGGGAGCGACGAGAGGAGCTCCAGAACACAAAAGGATCAAAACCAGAGGGAAGATCTGACTGAGAGCAGACGTCACGTGGCTCCAAGGGGAGCATGTGCTCAGGCCTCCACTGACTCTTGAACATGAAGTTAATGTCCTTGAATCGGGCGTCCACTGACTTTTAGTCATGAAGTAAATGTCCTTGAATCGGGCGTCCACTGACTTTTGGCCATGAAGTAAATGTCCCTTGAATCGGGCGTCCACTGACTTTTGGCCATGAAGTAAATGTCCCTTGAATCGGGCGTCCACTGACCTTTGGCCAGAGAACTTGACAGTTGCTCCATTATGCGACTTAACTCAGGTTTATTTCTCTCAGTCCGACCCGTTAATCGGTTCTGCTGCAGGAAGAGAACTTGAGGCAGAAGATTCTGATGACTTTACTCAAAATGAATTATTAATGTGAGAGAGAAAAAGCTTTAGGGGTCTTCAGAATGGACCTTCTGTGGGGTTCTACTGGATTGTGGGTTATCCAGAACCTAAATACCCAAAGCCAAAAGCATTTAGTGGGTTTTTGACTCGACCATTGTTTCCCCGTGGTTCTGATTCTGGGCTTCACACTGGGCTCTAATAATTATTATTATTATAATAATAGTTATATTAAAAAAAATACAAAAATCTAATATAAAATATAGAAAAATATAAATTAATGAATTAAAAAAAAAATCAAAATTTAAAATTAGAGTACAGAAATAGCAGAGAGACCGCTAAAGCAAAAGTGTCCTGTGCTGGGACCAGATGAGACTTTAAGTCTCATCTGTCCGTGGAGTAACTCTGGATATCTCAGGATGGGCTGGAGAACATGGCTGTGGGGAGGGACGTCAGGAGTTTCTTGCTGCCGCAGCGACCCAGAAGATGAGCAGAAGATGGATGGATCGTTGGATGGATGGATGGATGGATGGATGGATGGATGGATGGATGGATGGATGGATGGATGGTGTCTGACTGTGAGCAGAATTGGACATCTGAGGTCTCCATCTAAGGAAACGCTCAGGTATGAAAGCGGCCCGAGGTTCTTTTCTGATTGGTTCAGACTCCATCGGCCCACCTTTCATAAAATCAATGACATCATCACTCAATGACAAAATCAATGACATCATCACTCAATGACATCATCACTCACCTGCGATGATGTCACAGTCGAACCGCGTCTCACCTGCGATGATGTCACAGTCTCACAGTTTGACTCATCCGGTCAACCTTCTAATGTGTTGACTGGCACAGAGTAAAGTAGGAGGAGCTTAAAGCCGCCTGTTTCCTCACAGTTAAAGGTAATAAACACAATCAGCTGTCGTCATGGCAATGGCGTCCACAGCAGTGATGTCATAACTTTTACTCTCCCAAACAAAACCGCACAGGCGTTTCTTTGGATTTAACAGAAAAACTCACTCTTCTTTCTTCTTCTTCTTCTTCTTTCTTCTTCTTCTGCTCTTCCAGATGGGGCCCCCACAGAGCCAAGGCCCCTGGAACCCCCCCCTCAGGTGGAGATGAAAGGATGAGAGTGATGGAGGTGGAGGACAGCAGCTGTGTAACGTCACTAAAATCACTCAAACACTCAAACCTGCAACTCAGTTGACCCTCATCCCCTTCATCCTCCTCTTCCTCACATTATATCTGAGTGCAGCAGTGCTGCAGAGTAACTAAGTACTTTTACTCAAGTACTGCACCTCTGAGTATATCGACCCTCCCTTTAAATCACGCCTCACAGCTTATCGCTTTATTCAGACTGATCACAGCCCACAATCAGTCTAATAATAATAATTAATATCATCATCATCATCATCATCATCATCATCATCATCATCGTCATTATTATTGTTATTATTATTACTATCATTATAATAATAATAATTATTACTATTATTATTATTACTATTATTAATAATAATAATAATTATTATTATTATTGTAATGAGTTGTATCACAATAATAATAATTATAATGATAATTATTATTATTATTAATAGTTTATTATTATTATTGTTATTATTAGTATTACTATTATTATAATAATAATAATTAATATCATCATCATCATCATCATCATCATCATCATCATCATCATCACCATTATCATTATCATTGTTATTACTATTATTATTATTACAATTATTATTATTGTAATGAGTATTATCACAATAATAATAATTATAATGATAATAATAATTATTATTAAGATTTTATTATCATAATTATTATTATTACGGTGATTATGATTAATTTCTTATTTTATTTTTTTGTTCATTGTCATCACTGCTGTGTAAAAAAATGTATGTTAAATTTTTTCAAACTTATTTAACAGAATTAACTGTAACTTTTGATTCAACCGTGTCAAATTTTATTTATTTTTTATTTTACCAAAACGTTGCGCTGATCTAATTCAAATTTACTATTTTCCACAAAATAGAAAAATTCATCATGAAATAATTTATTTTTTTTAATATTTAAAAACATGCTTGAGCAGATAATTTCTAATTGTATTGTAAAAGTTGAGTTTCTAGGATATTATAAAATCTAAAGAAATAAAATATACAAAGAATTTCACTGACAGAATATTTTGGTTGCTGCTTTGATTAAATCGCAGTGAATAATTTTTTAATTTGTTATTTGAGATATTTAATTATTTTATTTCCTATAAGAAAATACCTTAACTTGAGTATTTTGACTTTTATGTAAATTAAGTGTAAAAGAGAGTTAAAATACTATCTTATTTTGTAATATTTCTTTTTATATAATGTAAAATATAAGTGTGCATGATGAATGTTATATATTTTTACATTGTGATACTTAAATAAAGATATTTATTTTTTATTTTAAGCTGGTATTTTATTAATCTTTTTTTTTTATTTAATAATAATAATAATAATAATAATATAATAATAATAATAATAATACATTTAATAAATCTCATCTTACATTTATTTTAATATGTATTTAGTTTTAATCCAGATGGAACAATAAGATGTTATTATTAGATATTATTTATTTCATTAGCATCTATTTTATTATATATTTTACTTTCTTGTTAATTATTTCCGACAAACATTTTGAATATTTCTTGATTATCCTGCAGCTTTAAATGTTTCTGATTTTAAGTTTAATGTCTGTGAAGAAAATACTACCTCGAGTAATTAAAAATAAAAACCTTTAACCACCAGATGGTGACGTGAGTTTGTTGGTGCAGCACCGCCGCCTGCTGGTCAAAACAACAAACTACAGGTGACGTCGTTCATGGAGGGTGACGTTTTAGAGCTGCAGTATTTTCATGTTCTCGCTGCAGTAAACGATACAAATAGTTTCTCCAGCGCTGTGAACAGTCTGTGCTGAGTGACAGCAGCAACTGTGTGTGTGTGTGTGTGTGTGTGTGTGTGTGTGTGTGTGTGTGTGTGTGTGTGTGTGTGTGTGTGTGAGTGTGTGTCTATGTGTGTGTGTGATGGTCAAAGGTGGGATCTAGTTGTCTGTCAGAGCTCGTCCTCAAATAGAGCTCCCTCTCTCTCTCTCTCTCTCTCTCTCTCTCTCTCTGTTTCTGTAAACACTCGTCCGTCTCTCCCAGTAACAGTCAGTCATTTGTTCGGGTTCTGGACGGGTCAGGAAGTGGGCCATGTGACTCGGATGGTGCCCTCCGTTACTGAAGAACAGGATTCTTAGAGGGACACCTGAAATGTCTCCACATCTTCATCTTCACACCTTCTATCAGGTAGGAAATCACTTTTAACGCGTTGGTCTTGAAACTGAAGGGTCATTTTTTACAGTGTTTTTGTCGCATCAAATGTTTCTGCAGAGGTTTATCAGCTGAACCTGCAGCCCCTCCTCGTTTAGAGAGATCGACGGTCTCTTTCTGACCGGACGCTCTCTGACAGAGGGGGCAAACCTTCTTAACGTGACTACACTGTAAAAAAAAGAAAAGAAAAAGAAAGGAGAATTGTTCAAGTTACACAACGACATTAAGTTTTAAGTTTAAGTATTAATCTTAAAACATTACTTTTAAGTATTTTTGTTAATTGTCTCAAGTAATCTTTTAAAATCACCAACAATTCTTTTTTTTTTTTACAGTGTATAATATTTGTCTTAAAATGTGGCAGGAATAAAATAATGTCCGAATCATCCATTAATAAATAAATAAATATTTATTTACTGTTTAAGTTTTGGATTTTGGGAGTTTTTTGAAAGAGATTTAAAGAATATTAATTTGACTGTTTTTTCCCTTTTGGTTTTTTGGTTCTAATCATGCACTATAAAAAAAAATAGTTGATGAACTTAATGAAATGACTTTAATTAGTAACTTCAAATTAGACACTTTTGTGTCTAACGTATTTATTTAAGCTGTAAATACTTCATTTAATTTGATTTAAATGGACGTAACTTAACATATAACACATAATATACTTTTACAGTGCAGATTTGAGGCCAAAAACGCAAAATCTCAACTTCTCTTCTTCTTCAAATCCGTTTTTAAAAATAGTTTTAAATATGTTTCAAATCATTGCTGCTTTATTTTATTTTATTTATTATCAGACACTGTAAAAAGACTATTGTTGATGATTTACCTTTAACTTTAGAGTCAGTAACACTTAATTTAATTGTGTTACCGGTGAAAAAATAACTTTTTACAGTGTAAAAAAAAAATTCTTGATGAACTTAATAAAATAACTTCAACTAGTAAACTAAATTAAATGAAGTAGTTTTGAATCTAACTTATTTAAGTTGTAAATACTATGTTTTTCTGTTTTTACAGTGTAAAAACAGACTTGTAAAAGCAGAAGGTCGTCTTTACGACATAAAAACAAAACTTTCAGGATCTGAAATGTATCTGAAGTAAAAAGTGTTTGAAGAGAATCTCCACCCAAAGTCAACTTATGGAAATATTCAAGTCAAATATGTCGAGTTAGATTCAAAGTCTTCTTCATCTGAACCAAAGGCAACCCAGTGAACCCAGTGGAGACGAAGGAGGTCCACCGGAGTCTTCAGAGGAGGTCCACTAGAGTCTTCAGAGGAGGTCCACTAGAGTCTTCAGAGGAGGTCCACCGGAGTCTTCAGAGGAGGTCCACTAGAGTCTTCAGAGGAGGTCCACTAGAGTCTTCAGAGGAGGTCCACCAGAGTCTTCAGAGGAGGTCCACTATAGTCTTCAGAGGAGGTCCACTAGAGTCTTCAGAGGAGGTCCACCAGAGTCTTCAGAGGAGGTCCACCAGAGTCTTCAGAGGAGGTCCACTATAGTCTTCAGAGGAGGTCCACTATAGTCTTCAGAGGAGGTCCACCAGAGTCTTCAGAACAGGTCCACCACAGTCTTCAATAGAGGTCCATCCGAGTCTTCAGAGGAGGTCCACTATAGTCTTCAGAGGAGGTCCACCAGAGTCTTCATAGGAGGTCCACCAGGGTCTTCAGGGGAGGTCCACTATAGTCTTCAGAGGAGGTCCAGTATAGTCTTCAGAGGAGGTCCACCAGAGTCTTCAGAGGAGGTCCACCAGAGTCTTCAGAGGAGGTCCACCAGAGTCTTCAGAGGAGGACTATCTTCTACTTAACCATTGAAGAGCATCTGGGTCTCAGGAGACGGTGGAATGGAGTCAGCGGGTTCTGTCTGGTGAGGAGCAGCAGAGAGGTTGTGATCTAATCTGGAGGAGGAGACCACACAGGATGGGTGGAAGAGTGTGTAAGGAGGAGGTAAAGGAGGAGAAGAGGAGCGTGGGGAGAGAGGACAGTCTGACGTCAGCGGACAGAATCCGTCGATTCACCGTCAAACAGTTTGGCTACAACGTCCTGAGTCTGGCTCGCCGAGGTCTGACGGTAGGTGACGGCGCCATCGAACAGATTCAGGTTAACGATGGATCACATCCCATAAAAACAAACCAATAGATCTAGATCTATAGATCTATAGATCTAGATCTATAAAAATTTGGACTAAGTTTGACCAACGGTTGAGAAATGACGGCCTGTAAACTTTCAGAGCTGAAGCTCCCCCTAGTTTGCCACTAGGGGGAGCTTCACCCAAAATAGCAGCCCACCCTCTTCGCACTGAGCGTGTCACTTCCTGGAGGGACTGATTTCAACCATCTGGCATTCAGGCGCTGAACAACACCGGGTCAGAAGGGCGCCGTAGCAACCGATCCTTACATTTCAGCCCAGGCATGTGACCGGCGTTTAATTGAGACCAGCGGGGATTGTGTTAACCGATGATGAAAGGTGGAAGTATGGAAGTCTAATTTGATGCCAGCAGAATTTGGAATGGGGGCAACATCGGACGAGGAAGGCTTCAGTGGTGACATGTCAGAGTATCTTTAGCTGTTTCTACGCAGACGTCATGTGACCACCAGCAGCTTCAGACCCGCCTCCACGCCGCTTTGAGTCTCTTTATAACGAACAAACATCAGTGTGGAGGTCAGGAGGAGGGAGTTGTTCTGATGATGGGATGTGGATCACAGCAGAGTTCAAGCAGGGAACATTTACCCCTCTGGGGTCAGGGGTCATGACCCCACATGTACATGGTCTCTACGAACCACACTAAAGGATGTTTTGCATGCCAAAGACTTTGGTTTGGATTTCCAGCACATCACCTCCGCGGCTTGACAATTATACCTGCCCTTTGATAGGCACCGATCAGCCAAAACATTAAAACCATCTGCCTATTATCAGAAGCTGTGTCGACCTTTTTAACAGTTTGTGCTACAGTAGTTCTTCTGTGGGGTCCGCCAACACCGGGTAGCCTTCACTCGCCACGCACATCATCAGGTACCCATTAACCTCTCACCTTTCCAGTAGGTTCTATCCACTGCATGCCAGGGACACTCCTAAACACATGTAGTTCTAGAACCAGAATCTTTTAAAGTCTCTTTGATCTTTTTTTTCCTGGTACCGACATCAACTTCAGGACAATATGTTGACCTGCCGTATCCCACCCACCCTCAGGTAACCATGGTAACCAGGTGCATCAATGTAACGCTGACCTCACCTGTCAGTGGTTATAATGTTATGGCTGATCAGGGCACAGAATGTCACGTAGTCATGGCGACTGATAAAGTAATCGTAATAGTAATAGTAACTGTAATAGAAGCAAGGTTCGTTTCAGGCATTCGTTAAACCAGACGGGATATTTAGCCATCGCTCACAAACACACAGATACAGAAAATACACTTATAGTACACACAGAATATAAATACACGAATAAAACACACACAACAGATGAGAATACTGCAGATGAGAAAAATGACACGAGCAAATTTATCCGGGATTATTTCATGTGTAAATTATGCGGCGTTGTTGCGCAGGAGGCGGTTTGTGATTCTTCCTCTTCTTCTTTTCTTATTCCTCATCGTCTGCCTCCTTCGTTCTCCCTGCAGGAGGTTCCAGAGGAGCTGTGGGAGCTGGTGGAGTTGGAGAAGCTCAATTTGTCTCTCAACAGTCTGAAGGTTCTTCCTCAGGAGTTGGCTCTGCTGTCCAACTTGGTGGTCCTCAACCTGTGGGGCAACCAGGTACCCCTCTCCTTTTTTTTGGCCCCTCCTCTCAGACCTTACTCTGACACTTTGAGGGTAACCATAGATTTTCAGATAGGGGAGGGGGGCGCGGAGGTGTACTCTGCTGGTTGCAATCTGGAACTTCGCCACTAGGGGGCATCACAAATGAACGATCTTCTGAAATGACAGCAATTAAAGTTTGTTCATGACTTTTCATTCATCGTCTACGAGAGCTGCTGCTTCATATTTCACATTAGTACCATGAACAGAACCGACATATTTATTTCCTGCCTGACGTGTCCCGCCCCCTCACAGGCGCCATGGCAACCAGATAATCGATCACCTGTCAGTGGTTATAATGTAATGGCTTATCAGTGTATTATCCAGCAGTAAATGTTAAATATGAACCCTTACTGGGTGTAGAGTTCTATATCAGAACTAATATACACTGTAAAAGTCATCCGTGGAAATAACGGAAAAAAACGTAAAAGATCGTAAAATTCAGATACGCTGTCAATAAACCTAAATTAAGAAACAATAAACATATGGTTGTTTTTTTTACAGTGTATCTCTTGTTTTTACAGTATGCTACTGTAAACGGGTTAAAAGTTTTACATTAAGTTACCAGGAAAGAATTTACATTATTGTATAATTATTTATTATAACAGATTACTGTAAAATCGTTTAAAGTATTACCTTTTTTTTCGTGGTACTTTACCGTACTGTTAAACTTTTTACCGTTTTCATAACCGTCTATAAGTATAAGTATATATAAGTATATAAGTGTATATAAGTATATAAGTATATATAAGTATATTTCGGATGACATCGCGAGAAACCGGCTGGTTTGGACGACTGGAGGGAAACGGGCAGAATAAGGGGCGGAGACTAAACACAGAAGGAGGCGGGGTTAACTGGTTCAGGTGAGGATGATTATGGAAGTGGGTGGAGCCTGACAGAAGAATATAACCAGGGCGGACAGGCGGGGAATAGAAATACTGAAGAATGAGCAAAGTAACATAAATGTTAAATCCAACATATCAGTGTAACTTTAAAGCAGAATATAAATGTGTTACCAGGAAGTGGAACAACCGACACTCTGAACATAACTTCAACAGCGTCAGTCACGCTGGATTATGTTTAATCTTTAACTACCACGGACATTCCCTTCAAAAGTCTCCTCATCGAGGCCAGATTCTGACGGGTCCACGAGCAAGGCAGGGATCCAGCAGCTGCTCCGTCTCCTGGATAAATAAAGTTTTTAAGCCCCGACTCTAATCCACCAGGATCCGGTTTCTGTTCTCTGCCCACCTTCACGTCCCTCCTTCAACCTTCAGTCCAAACCGGACCAAGACACGGCACCAGGAGTCTGAAGTGCTGCCGGCGCCCCCCGCAGGCTGCCGGCGTCACTACAGCAACCACAATAATAATAATGATAATAATAATAATAATAATAATAATGATAATAATAATAACAGTAATATTATAATATAACAATGATAATAATGATAATAATAATGATAATGATAATGATAATAATAATTAAAAAATAATAATAATAATAATATTATAATATAATAATAATGATAATAATCATAATGATAACAATAATAATAATGATAATAATAATAATAATGATAATAATAATAATAACAGTAATATTATAATATAACAATGATAATAATAATAATGATAATGATAATGATAATAATAATAATTTAAAAAATAATAATAATATTATAATATAATAATAATGATAATAATAATAATAATATTATATTATAATAATAATGATAATAATAATAATATTATATAATAATAATAATAATAATAATGATAATAATAATAATAATAATGATAATAATAATAATAATAATAATATATTTGATTCATGGAGCGCTTTTGGTAAATACTCAACGAGGGATTAGAGGTACATGAAAAAAACAGTAAAATCTCAGATCAGATCAGATATTGAACCATAAACAGCTCAAATAACAACAGCGGTAAGAATCACACATTTGTTACACCTTAAAAGCATAAATCTGAGACGTTGGATCCTCGACACCTTCGATTTGTTTCAGAGCCTGAAATACGAGGAACATTCAGGGTTTAAAAAAATCTGTTTTATAGTTTTTCCGTCATCCTGCTGACAAATAAACAAACAAACAAACAGACAAACAAACAAACAAACAGACAAACAAACAAAAAAACAGACAAACAAACAAACAAACAAACAAACAGACAAACAGACAAAATAACAGGAGAGGGGACAGAACATACATACCAGTCAAAATAAAAATAATCATGGGGGTTCCCGGCTGAATGCAAGTGGTCCAGTTCCAGATCCAAATCCGGATCCGGGAGATTAAAATCTATATTTGTTTGGGTCACAGACGGTTAGAGACACGACCCAAACCAGCAAAAAGAAATCCCTGCTTCGCTGTGACGACTTTGTGGAAATGGAAGAAAGTTTTCCGGCTCATACGTGGAAAAATGTCCGTATCTTCATCCTGGCCTTTGATCCAGAATGAGTCCGTAAGTCTTTCAGCCCACCATCATTCCTCCAGGCGTGTCAGCAGCAGGTTTCCGGGTCAGGGAATCGCTGATTGTTGCCGTTCGGAGTGACAGAACCATCATGGGTTCTATAAACAGCCTAACGTGTCTTAAAGTTGTTTGGTAACTTTTGCTGTGGGTCTATATTTCGGTCTAACTTGAACGCTGGACGCTTGTTTCCGTCTGTTGCCTCCAGCTGGACAGTCTGCCGCCGGAGATCGGAGAACTGACGAAACTCCGAGTTTTATTCGCCTACAGAAACAGACTGACCGAAGTTCCAGAAGAGTTGGGAGCATGTGAGCAACTGGAGGTACTAATGATAAAACTCGTGAAAGTACTTCTACCACGGATATAAAAACGAGTACCGCTGACTTAGCTTCTATTTCAAACTTTCTTATTCAGATTAAATATTTAGACTAAGACTAAGATACCTGATTCAACCTGATTACGTTCTTCTAGAATATTATAATCAGGCTTCGACAAAGTTTGTAGAAAGTTTTTTACTGGCAGACGCTGAACTTTAAAATAATCATTGATTTATGTCAAAGCCAAAGGTTGTAGTTTTATCACTTTAGAGAAGCGCTGTAGCCCCCTCTAGTGGACATATGTGGTATTTTGCCGCCAAAATCCCTCTCTGGGGTCAAAATCCCATTTTTGTCACACAGCTGGTCCAAACGGAGCGTCCTCCTGGTCCTGTCCAACCCAAACTGTGTAGAATAATAGGAACTTTGTGGTATTTTCTATCAGATTGGATGCAGCAATTATCAAAGACTTTCTGAAAAAACTCACTGATTGTTTAATTTCCTGGTGTTTCTGTAATATAATGATGTTACAACCTTTTTTTTTATCTTGGAAAAAATCAGGTGAGGACACAAAGTAAGCCATTCTGGGACAAATAGAGTACGACTAACTCTAAGTACGATGTTACTGACACTGTAAATAAATGATTTTGTGTCTTAGTGTCCAAACGCACTAATGGTATCCAATTTAAACCTGAAAGAATATTTTCTCATACTTGGATAAATCTTAATAACAAACAAACAAATTGGTCATAATGTTCAGGCTGATAGGCGTACAGCTCCCTCTGGAATCACTGAAGGGTTTAGACTAACCTGTGGGAGAACTCCCAAACATCCAGGAACAGACTAGAATGTCAAAACATGGTGGAACATAAATCACAGTGTCATCGGCATATCGGTGAAAGTAGCTGCTGTTTCTCCATAAAGGAACAAGGAAAGATTAAAATAGGACCGAAGGTGGAGCCCTGAGGCTCTCCACAGGGAATGAAGAAGAGGCTGTTGGAGATAAAAGGGGCTGAAGTGTGGTTTCTCCGGTTCTCCTCAGTCTAAACCACGTTCTTGTCCCTCAGGTGTTGAGTTTGGCCAACAACCAGTTGTCCTCGCTGCCTGCCTCCCTCTCCAATCTGACCAAACTGAGGAAACTCAACCTCAGTCACAACCACATTGTTCACATACCCTGCTGTGTCTACAACATGAAAGCTCTGGTAGGTTCACACCTCTGGACTCTGGAGTTCTAGACTGGTGGGTATTTCTGTTTGTAAGTATTTCACCTGTCAGCGGGTCTCCTTCTCTGCTCCTGCAGGTGTTTCTCCATCTGGCTTTCAACCGCCTGGAGAACCTGGCGGAGAAAATCCAGGCTCTGGTTGAGCTCAAGATCCTCATCGTGGAGGGTAACAGCCTCCACTCTCTGCCAAAAGCCCTCTGCTGCCTCACCAGGTAACCCCGCCTCCTCACCAGGTATAACTACCTCACCAGATAAAACTACCTCCCCATATAACCCCACCTCCTCACTAGATAACCCCACCTCCTCACTAGATAACCCCACCTCCTCACTAGATAACCCCACCTCCTCACTAGATAACACTACCTCACTAGATAACCCCACCTCCTCACTAGATAACACTACCTCACTAGATAACCCCACCTCCTCACTAGATAACTGCACATCCTCACTAGATAACCCCACCTTCTCACTAGATAACCCCACCTCCTCACCAGGTATAACTACCTGACCAGGTAACCCCACCTCCTCACCAGGTATAACTACCTCCCCAGGTAACCCCATATCATCACATGACCCAAACTAACAAGTTAACTCCACCTCCTTGTTTCCCAAAGTTAACCTTGTGTAACCTGATAACTACTTTTCACTAGTTGTCCCCACCTCATCATTTAACCCATTCCGCCCAGGTGACCCTCAGAAGAAAACCTGCCCTCATCCAGTAACCCTCACCTTATCATCTCACCCCTCCTCCAAAGATCACCTAACAAGGTGTGCCCACTCCGTCAGGTAGCTCATCTCCTCATGAACTAACTCCCCCTAACCAGGTTACCTCCCCCATTGTATGCTGGGAGGTAACCCTGTGAAACCAGACAGGGCTCCACGTCACCAGGTGAACCCAGCTGATACCTCCACCTGTGGAATTAAAGACATGGTTTGATTGTGTCCAGGCTGGAGCTGCTGAATCTGGACTTCAATGACATCAAGGATGTACCTCAGGTAACTACCAGCAGACCAATGACACAGACACCTGGTGAAAATATGATCAGTGGTCCTCGGAGCTGGCTGTGGTTAAACTGATGTTGGTGATGATGATGATGATGATGATGATGATGATGGTGGTGTCCTCAGGAGATGCACCAGTTGTCCCGACTGGAGAAGTTGGCCTGCCATCCCCTGGATAAAGGACTCCACATCATCCACAACCCACTCATGAAGCCTGTGAAGGAGGTCCTGGAGGGGGGGCTGAGTGCCCTCTTTAACTACCTCAGAGCGGTGTAATGGTGGGGGCGGGGCTTGAACATCACCTTAGAACTGTGTGGACATCAGATCTGTGTAGCTATGAAAGCTCGGGCAATTTACCTGAGAGGTGCTTGGAGGTTGGGCGGAGTTTTAAATGACTTCATAGCTGAGTTAAGATGAGGGCGGAGCTCCTCCTTCCTTTCGTATTTTTAGAAACCTTTTTTCCCACGGAGCTTCTGCTGTTCTTTTACATGAAGCTATTTTCTTTCTTTTCTTTCTTTCTCTCTTAAAGTGTGATGTTTGGCTGTTAAAAATAAAACTGACTGGACTTCCATCATCTTCCTGTGTGGTTGCTGTTGTTCCTCGGTTTCGCCTGCAGGGGGCAGCACAGAGCAACAAATCCTGACTGGATGAAGAAGCACTTTGTCTCCTGCCCTGGAACACAGCTTTTATTTAGTCTGCTGTCTGAACATGATGCCATTTAAAGACACGCAGCTTCACTGACATTAGGACATGTCTGCATGAATAATTAGGAACTTAAATACAAGGATTGAGTCTGTTTCCAAAGGAAACACGAGTCGGATGTCCAGATATTTCACGCACTGACAATGACGTTAATCTCCACTGCAGCTTCAGTTCAGGTTGGATCTATTTCTGCATGGATGATGCAATGGTAACTTTTATATTTAGATACATTCAGGAAGAAAAGCGCTTTAAAACATCAGCAAATGCACAAGATCCAACTTGAGGAGGTTCCAGGTTCTGGCTGGGATCGATCAAACCCAAATTTCTGACCATTAATGAGAGAAAGAGGAAGTTATGACGACATTTCTGCCTTTTCATGAGTGATGTGTGAAAGTGTGGAGGTTCGAGTTTCAGAACCGCAGGACTGAATAAAATGTCTTTTGAGGAAATGAAAACATCTTGTAGCGCGAGATGAACCCATTTCACTCAAACTGGGCTTTTCTGCGTGTTTTTTCCACTCATGACGTCCATCTGAGCCCCGGTGAGATTCTGAGATGTTCCGTGGTGACTCAGAGAACCAGCAGGGGGCAGCAGCGTGTTCACTCCTCAGCTCCGGTTTTGCACATCAACATCTGCAGCCTGTTGATGCGATTTCAGGTTTTTGCCTATGTGGATGCAGAAAAACGAAACACAACAACAAACAGCCACTCAGATTTTTACAACGCATCTATTATTTGACATTATTGTTATATTGTTATCTGGAAATTCATGAAAAATATAACCCTGCCTTTTTATCTGCTCTATCGTTTTATTAAATACTGAAATGTCCAGCAGAATGGAAAAAATGTTTCTGTCCGAACAACCACA
This sequence comes from Lophius piscatorius, assembly GCA_009660295.1. Lineage (NCBI taxonomy): Eukaryota > Metazoa > Chordata > Actinopteri > Lophiiformes > Lophiidae > Lophius > Lophius piscatorius. Next base: position 3,542 of record VRLP01007677.1, on the reverse strand, counting down.
AATTTGACAAACTAATTATAATATCTGTATCATTAAAATGACGTATAAAGCCTCAAACAACATTAAACGGGATTAAACTAAACATGGTGGGACATTTGAGCTTCAAGGAAATCCAAGCTCTCAAGAAAACGAGATTTTTCTTGGGATTTTTTCGCATTAATTCAGTAAAAAAGGAACATATATTTATTTCTACCCCAATGACAACATGTTTAAGATAATAACCTTAATAATATCCTCCCCCTCAGTGAATTCATTCATTTCAATGATACAATAGTTAGAATATTGAATAATCTAATACAAATTAAATCAAGACAGATTTAAAATGAATAATTAATTATAGAAATTAAACTCAAATTATCTAAAATAATGTATATATATATATATAGATATATATATATCTATATATATATAGATAAATGTTCTAAATATTGAAAAATTGAAAACATGAAATGACAAAAGTAAATTTAAAGGAAATTAAAAAATGGAATACAAAAAATAAATTAAGAATTATGATTATAATAATAAAATAATTGTATAATACCATTTGTCATTGTTCACAATTTTTTTTTCTAATTCGTTTCTATTTAAAATTGCAGTCATCCAAAGAGTGAAAAGTTTATCTAAGAAATAGCATATACTTTTATAAAAAAAAATAAAACTCACTATTAAATGAATTGAAAGGCTTTGATATGTATTTTTAAAATGAAATGAATAAATGTCGACAACAATAATAACAATAATGACGACAGTAGATTAAAAACGATTATTATTCAGCAGCTCTGAACAGAATAAGCGGTTATGATTTTTTATTTTTTATTCACTTTTAACTTCAAAGTGAATAAGAAGAAGGAGTTCAGAAGTTTATATTAAATTAATTACTATTTAAACATTTACAAAGTAAGTGGTATAAACTGTAAAATATTAAAATAATAATGGTATTAAATGAACATCTCTCTCTCTCGCTCTCTCTCTCTCTCCTCTCTCGTGCCCCCCTAAAGTCTCGCGCCCCCTGTGACGTCAGCGGCTGCTCGGTGAACGGAGCCAGTCTCTCTCTCTCCCTGGTCTGAGGAGAAACAGAAGAAAAAGAAACGGGAGAGGAACCGGAGAGACCGACAGTTGTCCAACCGGTCCGTCTGTCTGTCAGTCCGTTAGAGGGGCAGACAGACACCACAGAAGAAGAAGAAGAAGAAGAAGTAGAAGTAGAAGAAGTAAAGAAGAAGAAAGAGTAGAAGGAGGAGGACCGGGAGAAGTCTGGTCGGAGTTCCTCCGTAGTTTTCCCCCGCGCTCCGGAGGGTCTCGGTGTGAACATGGAGCGGAGCGGAACTTTCCTCCTGTTACTGCTGTCACTGGGACTAACGGGCGCGCGGGCCGACGACACCTTCAAAGGTAAGGGATTAGGGTGAGGTGAGGAGGGGGGAAGGGGGGTCAGGGTCTCTGAGGGCTCCGGTGGGGGGGAGGAAGAGGAGGAGGGGGGAGCGGTGTGAAACATGGGAGTTGTTTCAGGGTCGGCATCCAAGTTTCCAGCTGGAAAATCTCCTCCTTCTTCTTCTACTGCCACTAATACCGCTACTAGTCCTCCGTCTTCTTCTCCTCCCTCCTTCTTCTACTTCTATATATCACTTCTTCCACTGCTTCTAACACCAACACTAGTTCTCCTCCTCCTCCATTCTCCTTCTTCTCCTCCTTCTCACTTCTCCTCCTCCTCCTTCTACTGCTTTAATACCTATACGAGTCCTTCTCCTCCTTCCTTCTATGACTCAATCTTCTTCTACTGCTTCCAACACCACCACTAGTTCTCCTCCTCCTCCATTCTCCTTCTTCTCCTCCTTCTCACTTCTCCTCCTCCTCCTTCTACTGCTTTAATACCTATACGAGTCCTTGTCCTCCTTCCTTCTATGACTCAATCTTCTTCTACTGCTTCTAACACCACCACTAGTTCTCCTCCTCCTCCATTCTCCTTCTTTGCCTCCTCCTCATTCCCTCTTCTCCTTCTACGGCTTTAATACCTATACTATACCTTCTCCTCCTTCCTTCTATGACTTATTCTTCTTAAACTGCTTCTAACACCACCACTAGTTCTCCTCCTCCTTTTTCCCCCCTATTCTTCTACTTTCTAAGACCATCTCCTTCTCTTCCTCCTTTCTTCTTCTTCTCATCCTCCTAACTCCTTCTTCACCTCCTTCCTCCTCTACCACTTGTTCTCCTCCACATCCTCCTTCTTCTTCTTTTTCTCTAACTCCTCCTTCCTCTATCTCTTTTTCTCCTCTTCCTCCCTTTTTATTCTACCACTTCTTGTCCTCCTCTTCCGCCCTCCTTCTCCTCCTCCTCCTCTCTTGCGTTCTGCGTCATCGGTACAGGTGACCGTGATGTTGGTATCCATCGGCAGGTTCTCCTGCACCACCTTCTCCTCAGACAGAACCACAGCTCCGCTTTCATGGAAAATCTTCTTCCTTCTCCTCTTCCTCTTCTTTCTGTCACAAAGAAAAACTTTATAATAAATGAAAAAATGCTGTGAATTAAAGTGGTATATATATTTGAGTACTCCACAAATACTGTGTTTGAATACTTACCTGGAGTACTCGACGAATACTCTGCTTAAAGAGGAGTAAATACTGGAGTACTCTGTGAATACTCTGCTAAAGTGGAGTACATACTGGAGTAGTCTGTAAATACTCTGATTAAAGGGGAGTAAATACTGGAATACTCTGTGTATATTCTGATTAAAGGGGAGTAAATACTGGAGTACTGTGTGGGTACTCTGATTAAAGGGGAGTACATACTGGAGTATTGTGTGGATACACTGATTTAAAGGGGAATAAATACGTGAGTACTCTGTGGATACTCTGATTAAAGGGGAGTAAATACTGGAGTACTGTGTGGGTACTCTGATTAAAGGGGAGTACATACTGGAGTATTGTGTGGATACACTGATTTAAAGGGGAATAAATACGTGAGTACTCTGTGGATACTCTGATTAAAGGGGAGTAAATACTTGAGTACTGTGTGGATACTCTGATTAAAGGGGACTAAATACTGAGTACTCTGTAAATACTCTGATTAAAGGGGAGTAAATACTGGAGTACTGTGTGGGTACTCTGATTAAAGGGGAGTACATACTGGAGTACTGTGTGGGTACTCTGATTAAAGGGGAGTAAATACTTGAGTACTGTGTGGGTACTCTGATTAAAGGGGAGTAAATACTGGAGTACTGTGTGGGTACTCTGATTAAAGGGGAGTACATACTGGAGTACTGTGTGGGTACTCTGATTAAAGGGGAGTACATACTGGATTACTCTGTGTGGGTACTCCGATTAAAGGGGAGTACATACTGGAGTATTGTGTGGGTACTCTGATTAAAGGGGAGTACATACTGGGTTACTCTGTGTGGGTACTCTGATTAAAGAGGAGTAGATACTGGAGTACTGTGTGGGTACTCTGCTTAAAGGGGAGTACATACTGGAGTACTGTGTGGGTACTCTGATTAAAGGGGAGTAGATACTGGAGTACTGTGTGGGTACTCTGATTAAAGGGGAGTAGATACT
>VRLP01007676.1:0-20495 GCA_009660295.1 Lophius piscatorius | reverse complement strand
AGTTATGTTGACTTTACTAAACACAGTTATGTTGACTTTACTAAACACAGTTATGTTGACTTTACTAAACACAGTTATGTTGACTTTACTAAACACAGTTATGTTAGCCTTTATATCTAATGATTTATAGAATACTTTCAAGTCATTCATAAGTCCTTAATAAAGAATAGTCTGATCGTAAATGTCTTCCTATATATGTGAGTGTATAGATATATATCAATACATATATCAACATATACAATACACCTGTGGGACTTACTGATAACTCGTATTTGAAAATCGTGTTACTATTATGGGATGCGTCAGGATCCTGGAGCTGATGACTTTATTGATCGTCTTGTCTTTACAGCCGATTGTTAAAGTGTGTTTAAGTGAGTAGAAGTAGTCATGGTATATGATAAGCCTCATGGGTCAACATGTAGTTCAGGATCAGTCTACAAGACACTGAAGCCTCTAGTTCCAGTCCTCTCAGTAGTAATGTGGCATAATGTTGATGGGTATCATGAAGCATTCTGGGTAAAGAGCTGTAGATGTGGTCTTCACTGCTGCAGCAGGTGACGACATGAACCGTCTCATGGATATCAGCTATAAGCTTGTCTTTTCACTCTTTGTCATAGTAGAACCATGAATAGATTACAATTTGATTATAATCACAATAACATAAAAAATAAATGTTTTGTGCTTGTTTTGTTTTTGTTTTGTTACCTCCCACTCTTTTCATTTATACGTCATCTGTGTCCCAATAGAATCCTACACTTATTTATATTAGTGGCTCGGGGATGAGAGTTCTGCCTTCACACTGGTGAAGTAGAAATTATGTTGTTGGTTTGAATACTGCTGCGATTGAAGGTGATAATGGAGGTTATGACTCCTCATAACCTCCATTATGAGGAGTCATAACTCAGCCTGGACTGACGTCTGTCTGACATCATGTTGTTTCCTGCCAGAACCAAATTTTAAGTTTGATTTTAAAGTAACCCTTCCACTAACGGTCCCCTGATGACTAAGTATTTACCCAGGAAAATAACGGTAATAAAAATGTATGATTGAGTTATTACCACTGGTAATAAGTAGAAAAGCAGTATAAATAAAGTATTTACCTGGTAAATGACAATAATGTAATGAGCACAGAGTAAAACATGCAAATGTAGTCAGTAAGTACGCGGAAGCAGTACTGTTAAAGGTAATCAGCAAGTATTTCTCTACAATCGTCACATGCTGACTGGGTCACTACCTCCAACCCTGACCCTCATCGGTAGTTTCTCTGGATTTAATTGGGCCATAATCAGCGGTAAGGACTGAATTATAGTATATATTTGCCAAGTAGGTCGTTTGTCTGTGTCTTCCTATTGTCACCTGTGGTAGTGACCCAATAACAGGTTATTAGCGGGTAGATAGCGGCTGATCAGGGTTCTGCTGGAGGAGGGGCTACATAGCGCGGGGGATTGGGACACAGTCTCTTTTCTGACATTGGTCACTATTACCTGCCCTTCATTTCCTGTGTTGTTTCTTTTCTACTTTCCCTAAATGCAACTTACTTTAAGCATGCATGGACGTCCTGCAGTAGGACTAAGAGCAGAAGGAAAGAGAATAATGCCCATCCTCTGCCAGAACCGTCTCTCTCTGATGTAGACCCAGACTGCACGGCTGCTTCCTGTTTAAAAACGAACATTACGGATAGATCTGTCATCCTGGGACACGGGAGAGAGGAGCCCGTTCTCCGGTCGGGTGCCTCCCTCCCTGCTGTCTGTGTTCTGCTGTGTGCCTCTGGTCGCAGTGTGTGCAGAACTTTAAATGGCTTTGTCCTTTCATCGTAACATTTTTCATTTTGAGAGTTCTGACTGCTCATATTTTTGTATTTATCCTAATGATCCCTTGCATTTTGGTTCTGATTATGCTTTTTGGCTTCTCAAGTATACGTTTGTTTTGTTTTTTTGTCAATCAGATAATATTTAGAGCATAGTGAAAGTATTTCTTTTGCATATAGTTTGACTTTTTGGGGATTTGGAACTACTTCAGTGACTAACTTGTGTGATTTATTCTCTAATCTCTGGTGTGTCTGACAAATACCAAACAAATACCAAACCAAAAAAAGTGCAAGGGAAATCCAAAACATTACTATTTCTTATATATTTTTTTTGAATGTGTGTCCAAGCTCACAAAACCAGTAGATGAAGCAGTTCCAGGTCCACTTTTCCATATCCTCCATCTTTCAGATTCTTAAAACCTATTCTGACAAAAAAAAAAATTCTCTTCTGAATATTGTTTTGACTGTAAGACAAAAAACAAATGAATTGCATGGCTAAGAAGTTGCAGTTTAGGGTTTGTCAGACTTGTCAGTGTTAGACTTCTTCTGTTCTTTTCTGTAGATGGGCATGGATATTGCTCATTGTTTGTATATCCCCATCCCTTCCTTACAGCCAAAAGCTCTAATGCCGCCCGACCGCTTCGTACTGCCTTTACATGGACATGGCAACTGACTTACACTGTCACCCTCATCATCCTCATTTCCTCTGTAGTATGTTCACAGGCCCCGCCCCTTCTTCACCTCCTCCCTTGTCTCTAGAAATATTACTCTCTAAAGTCATCCATCCATTCTACACTAAAGAACAATTTACGCAAAAAACTGTTACAGGAATAGATTTTAGATACTATTGAAGTCTATTGCAATGAGAGAATGGAGATATAACACATTCTTTTTGTAAAAACAAATTATTTATCAGGAAAAAAAACAAAACATGGAAAAAAAACAGAATTATGGTGTTTATTTTTATGTTCTGTGGTGTGGATGTATGTGTTGTTGCCTCCCTGTACCGTCGTGTTATAAAGTAGAACACAATCTGCAGTGGATAAAATGATCTTTAACGGTACCAAGTGGCTCTCCAACATTCTTACACAACTCTTCCTTTGTAAATTCTGTTTTTCATGCCTAAATCATGCGGGCAATATGTTGATGTAAGTATTTGTCCCTCTCTTTGAAATGTGTAAATGTTTTATTTCTCTTCAAAGCTGCAGTTTGTAAATCTTTGAACCGGGTCTCTCAGGAGAAAACCCCGACATGGTGTCACAGGTAGCAGCGTCGCCTGACAGATCAATCAGAGGCTGGTAGTTGTGTTCAGGAACTGCGGTCCATCGCAGTTTCCTGTCAGCCATGCCTTTAGGTGCATCACTGTTCATGGATGTCTGTCAGAGCCACTCAGGCCCCGTCTTCAGGTTCAGGACCGCTCATGAGGATCCTCCTCACCTTCTCTGTGCCGACTTGAGTTCAGGATTTAATTCAGTTCAGACACATTGTGAAAGCCATTATCCCAACACCTACATAAAAAATGACATCCTCAGACAAGGAGACCTGAAGACCGTTCAGAGATCAGAAGGTTTGTTTGGAAGAAAAAACGCCTGAGAGGTTGTTTGACCCTCTGGCCTGAGGTCATCCACCATCAAACATCTCACTGGCGTACCATTAGATTTATATCTTTGGTCCAGAGAGATGCCAAGAAATCCATCAAACACGACCGCATGGTGGTCTTCTATCAGGTCATGGTAGACAACATCGTAGCATTCAGCATCGCAGTTCTGGTTCGGTGAGCTTTCTGTGCAGCTGAAGTCCATACTGGTCCCATTGATGCAGATGAAGCAGACGCCGCCCTGCAGGCCGTTTAGGAACCAGACAGGCCCGTAGAATAATGGAATAGTTGCGGATCCAGCCCATTTTCTTCAGCCTGAAGACCGGCTCAGGAGGTCGGAGGTCGGAGGTTGAGGTCCCCCGCAGAACATTGAACTGATTTTCAAATGATTTCTTCCCATGTCAATAGGTCTTTTAAACAGAAGATCAGGTTTGGAGTTCAATAATCTAAAATCATTTAGCATATCTTTAGTTTTAGACGGGTCTAAAGGCCTTTAATTAAAGAACTGTGGAAGAAATATTTCTTTGCATACTTTCTTTCTTTAACTCATTGATCTTAAATGATCTGGTGTCAAGCATATTTTTTAAACAGTGACAAAATGAAGTTATCTCATGATTTAATTTTGTATTTCATATAAAATCATCAACTTTAAATTAATTAGCTCAAACTTTTGCTAGAGAACATTTTAGAAGATGATTTGACGCTAATCAGAGGTTTTGCTTCTGTCAACTTATATTATTCTGTGTAGTAAGTTTACACATGCTTTAATCGGACCCTAATCGAACTGGCTCCTCCTCCTCCTGGTGTTCATCAGGGCTTAGTCCTTGGCCCCTTACTCTTTAGCACATAAATGCTGCCGCTGGGTCACAGCAGAAACGATAAGAGGCTCAGCATTCAGAACCAGAGTAGATGGACCGGGTTAAACACAGATGAAACATGAAACATGAGACGGTCGTCATTGATTCAGACTTTTGGTTACTGGGATGAATCACCGAGCTGAGATCTGAGATCTGACCAGAACCCATACTGTGCTCTACATGTGACCCCTGTAGGGAAGAATCTCCTCATAAGTGACGGAACGTCGTCCGAGCCAAAGGTTTACAAACTGCATCTTCTTTCAGTCTGTGGGCACGAGGAAGACGAAGAGTCCTTACTACAGTTTGTTTGTAGAGTTGTGTGTTTGTGCATGTGTGTGTTGGTGTTTGCGATGATGTTTTTTCTAAATGATATTCCTGTCAGGATGTGCATCAAAAAGTCGGAACTGTTGATGGTAGTGGATATTTGACTCTTCTCTCTGTGATAATGGACAAATGAATTCAAAGGTTTTTCTTCAACATTATTTATCGAATGTTGTCACAGGAAAGTCATTTTCCACATTAATCTGCTGCTCACATGTGAGCTAATATTTCCAACTGGGAATGAACTTTTAATCCTAACAGAATGTTCAAAAGTCAGTCTAACTTGGTGTATCTGGGTTTTGTGGATAAAGTGAACTAGGGTTGAAATAGGACTGAACCAACTAATCGTGAATTAGTAGAATTATGCATCTAAATGGAGTATATCTAACTGAAATAAACTAACTTGGGCCCTCACAATTGCTTCGAGCTGAAAGAAACCCATTCCCTCATGATTTGATGAAATGAACCCAAAGAATAACTGTTGAGTGGAAACATCGGGACCAGAAACCGAAATGTAAGATTCCCCTCAGCACCAGAGGTGGACAGCGAACAGGACAAACCCAATCGTGTCAGTTCTTGATGATGTCACCATAAAGTTATCATCATCAGTTAGAGTTGGACACGTCACCGTGTCACATGATACCAACCCTTAGTGTCCAAATGACATCCTCTACTTCTGACCACTATGAAGCAGTTCGGCCAGCAGGTTCTCCAGAAGACGTCGCTGATTCATCAGGAACATGACACCAGTCTCATTTGTTCCATAAAAGCTTTATTTTATACGTGTGGCCTTCTCCCGTCATAGAGACATTATTAATGACATCATCATATGCTATGATGATGTCATATACGATGTTTCCGTACTTCCTCCTGTGTATCGGCAGGAACAAACTGCTGATCCAAAAACTGGCTACAAAGAAAACTAAACAAACAACATTCTAAAACTAGGACTCACTAAGAGAGCGTAAACCTCCACCGAGGCCCAACAGAACCAGAGGTAGACGGTACTGTGAGCAGAATCAATCCGCTGACTTTATTATGCGAGTCTTTCTGATAACTGAGGACACCTAAATAACGGAATCCCTCAGGATTTCAACCGAAGACCTCCTGTAACCATAGGTGCGGAGTTATTTATGATGCAGTTTATAATTATGGGATGTGACCGTTTGTCGGTTCACTACCATGTAGTAAGTATTTATGACTTTTATACAGAAAACCTCCAAAAGTCCCCTGTTTTACTGTGGTCAAGAAAAGGTTATGATGACATCACGTCATGAGGGCATGTGACCTAAATGTGATTTTCTCCAGGACATGAAAGAAACCTCCTAAATTCACCACAAAACCTCCTTAGTTCCTAAATAACTGTAAAATGTTGATCAACATGCCAAAAATAATTCGGTAACTTTATACTGACTGTAAACACAAATAAAGTTATTGATTGTTTCTAGAAGTAAATCAATTCTCTCACAAATGATTTCTAAATGGAACAAAGATGCGTCAACTTATCGTTCTGGCTGATTGATGCACAGGTTTTAAGTTTCCATCAGATATGTTTGCTTTGACATTTTTATGTTTTGAACTAGAAGTCTAAACTGAAGGACCTTTTGTATTTAATGGGCTGGAATCCGAGGTGGATCCGTACAGACAGACTTATCAGAACACGATTAGTCCGGAGGATTGTTGGGCTTAAACTCAAACTTCTGGATCTTTGATCTTTGAGGAGGGTTCTGACGGCTCCACCTCTAGTTCAGATTCGTTGTCTGTTTCCTCTGGCCTCTAACACCACTGTTTGTCTGTCCTCCTGTCTGTCCTCCTGCCTGTCTGTCTGTCTGTCTGTCTCTAGGAGCTGAGTTAGTCACACCAGTACTTGAGGGTCCATTAGCCCACTCCTCTCTAGCTCCTCGCACCCTTCATTACCACCCCCTCAACCCACCACCCACTCCTGACCATTACTGAGACCACCAAAGAGTCCCGGTCCACGGCCACTGAGGCGGGGCTACCTTTCTTGTCGGATCGAGGCAGCGATGATTTTGATGATGATGGCTTGGTGATGTCGGGGTATGGCTCTGGGGAAGCGTTCACCCCCCCACAGATGATGAAGAGTTTTACACCACCCTCTCCTGGGTAACCGATCAGACCTTGTCCACGTCAAGCTTTGAAGGGCGCTACAAAACCCATGCACCCACCCGAGACTTTTAGACCTGACAAACCTTCGGTCTTCAGACGTGGCAGGGCTACCACCACAGACCGCCCACCAGAGCCGCACCACCGCCACCTCTGCCTCCACCGCCACCCTCCAAAATGCTCCGGCCAAACCAATGAGCGCGAGCTAAAACCCCAGCCCGCCCTAGTGTTGCTTCCATTGCCCGCATCCTTTGAAGTAGACAGCGACGAGCTGAGGGGCCCACTAATAACCCCCAATGTCCCGTAATATACCCACAGCACTCCCCACAGAGCCGGGCGTCAGGAGAGTCCCAGGGCCCTCGGAGGTGGTCCGCGAATCTAGCAGCACCACCGGGATGGTCATCGGAATAGTGGCGGCCGCCGCCCTGTGCATCCTCATCCTTCTGTACGCCATGTATAAGTACAGGAACAGGGACGAAGGCTCCTACCAGGTGGACGAGAGCAGGAACTACATAACCAACTCCGCCGTGCAGAGCAACGGGGCTGTGATGAAGGACAAACAGCAGAGCGTGAAAGGCAGCAACAAGAAGCAGAAGAACAAGGATAAGGAGTATTACGTGTGAGAGAGAGACTCTCGCCGACGCCACAGCGCCGGGAGAGAGAGAGAACATTTCTTCAGGCTCCTCCAGAGGGGCTCCGACCAATGATGGTAGAACGTGGAACTTAAAATAAAGCACACTTACGACTGTAAGCAGAACCGCCAGGCTAACTAGCGACTGTAGAGATGTAACTCCTCCCTCTGCTCAGAGACAAGAACACTAGATCCATCCTCCTCCTCCTCCTCCTCCTCAGAGACTCTAGATCCTATCAAACTAAACCCTTTTTGTAAAGTTGTCACAATATGAAACATTTCCAGCATGTAAGTACGCAGGAGGGGGCGGGAACACGCCCCACAGCAGTCCCGATGTACGACCGTACATCTATGCTTCATACATGAAAGCAGTTTGCCGTCAAACGTTTTCTTGCCTCAAAGAAAAGAGAAAAAGAAAACAGACAAACCGACAGACAGACGAACAAGCAGTCAGACAGACAGGCAGACAGACACAAAAAGCAGTCAGACAGATAGACAGGTGGAAAAGCAGACAGACAGATAGGCGGACAGACAGACGAACTAACAGTTGGACGGACGGACAGTCAGACAGACAAAAAGACTGACAAAAAGACTAACAGAAAGACAGACAGTCAAACCGACAGACAGACGAAAAAAAACAGTCAGGCAGATAGAAAAACAGACAGACAGACACACAAAACGACAGACAGACGAACAAGCAGTCAGACAGACAGGCAGACACGCAGACAGACGAGCGGTGGGCTGTTCCTCCTGCTAAACAGGAAGTGATTGTAAACCCCATCCAGTAAACAGTGTCAAGGTTGGAGTCATCATCAGCCCCTCTTCCTCTTTGGAAAAACTCTCCCCATGGAAAAGAAACAAGTATCTCTCAAAGAAAAGGTCTATTATTATTATTATTATTATTATTATCATGATTAATATGAATATAGCTATATTGATGCACAGCCAGTGGTGGTTTTATCTTTTTGCAGAGCTATCTATCCGTGGGTTCATTGTTCTCTTTTCTACGGAGGTGTCGGGAAACTAACGCGGCACTACAACGCCGTAAACATGCTGAGATAAACCTTCAAAGTGTGAATTCTATCTGCCGTCACAGTCGACTGTGTCAAAAAAAACTACACAAGAGATTTGTTTACATATTTTATTACATGCTAGCTGTTGTACTTTGTAGGTAGGAAATTGTACATATAAACCATGACAGTTGTAATTTTTAGTACCTCTATTGTACAGACTGACGGTTTATCAGCGTGTTCCATGACAGAATCTATGAACGTTTAATTTACATGGAGAGACTCTTGAATCAGAACCAGGAGAATCATATTGATATTTCATAAAGAATAAAGATGTATTGTTAGCCTAGAGATCTACGCAGAGATGTTTCTAAAGTTGCATGAATATTTAACTACTTGCAGTTGTCGGACAAATACACGGTGCCCTTCATTGTGTATCGTTGCTGTTTTCTTCTGGGTCACACCAGTGTTTGGTTTCTGAAAGACAATAAAGTCGACCTGACGACAACGACGCAGAGACAAAGAGGTTCCAATGGACGCAGGCACTGAGTCAAAGTCCTTCATTTTATTACTTTCCACTGTCTCTTTCTCTGATCAACATTTTGACTGTCATTTATATTTCCATTATCTGCCGGCGGGTTTAAACATGCAGAGGAGCAAACACACTTTTTCTTTACAGATGGTTTGTGTTAACATTCTTACTCTATAATCTCTATAATCCTCTATAATCCTGTTTCAGCAGATGGTAACACCTAAACGCTGAAATCATAGTCCTTACAGAAAGTATTCAGAGTACTCAACAGCGGTAGAAAGTATTCAGAGTACTCATCAACAGTGGTAGAAAGTATTCAGAGTACTCATCAACAGTGGTAGAAAGTATTCAAAGTACTCAACACAGGTAGAAAGCATTCAGAGTACTCAACAGTGGTAGAAAGTATTCAGAGTACTCAACAGTGGTAGAAAGTATTCATAGTATTCATAAACAGTGGTAGAAAGTATTCAGAGTACTCATCAACAGTCGTAGAAAGTATTCAGAGTACTCAACACTGGTAGAAAGTATTCAGAGTACTCAACAGTGGTAGAAAGTATTCAGAGTACTCATAAACAGTGGTAGAAAGTATTCAGAGTACTCATCAACACTGGTAGAAAGTATTCAGAGTACTCATAAACAGCGGTAGAAAGCATTCAGAGTACTCATATACAGCGGTCGAAAGTATTCAGAGTACTCAACAGTGGTAGAAAGTATTCAGAGTACTCATTTTCAGTGGTGGAAAGTATTCAGAGTACTCATAAACAGTGGTAGAAAGTATTCAGAGTACTCATTTTCAGTGGTGGAAAGTATTCAGAGTACTCATAAACAGTGGTAGAAAGTATTCATAGTACTCATTAACAGTGGTACAAAGTATTCAGAGTACTCATTAACAGTGGTAGAAAGTATTGGAGTACTCATCAACAGTGGTAGAAAGTATTTTACTTTTTTCTGAGATCAGTTTGGTTGTTTTCATAAATGCAGCGATGGGGGCGGAGCTCCTGCCTGAGGAGGGACACGCCTCCTCCTGGGGTCCAACCTGTGTCTACTTCATGTTCCGTACGAATCGTGTCGGGTCGATCATCTGATGAACGGGTGGTCGGGTTCCTGTCGCTGCAGAGGTCCGGTCATGGGAACGACGGCCGCTCTGACCTACATCCAGTCTGGGAAACGGGACGGAGGCGTTTCCTTGAACACTAAAACTTATTGTTCTCCTGTAGACGAGAGCATCCACCCACGAGAACAAAACCTCATCTTATCAACATATCTACAGCATGTTACTAAACCTAGGAGTGAATGAATGAATTCACTCATTGAATGAGGGAATGAATGAATTCAGTCACTCATTCATTCACTCATTCTGCCATAAAGAAGCAGATTTTCTTGTCAATCTTTCTATGAATAAATATATTCACAACAACAGTTGTCTGAAGGAGTTTTCCAGAAAGAGCAGGTCTAGAACAAACTCTTTATATAATTATCTACAGACCCAACAACAAGAGAAACCTCGAGCAGATCCAAGACTCAGGGTGGACGGCCTAGTGCCATAAACGGTTGGGTTTTGAGAGTGAGAGAGAGAGGGAGAGAGAGCGAGAGAGAGAGAGAAAGAGGGAGAGAGAAATAGAGAGAAAGAGAGGGAGAGAGAGAGATGTGGAAAAAGTAGCAACGATATCAGCTATGATCCACTTTCTCTGACCGCTCCATGGTCGGGCCGCGGCAGCAGCAGGGATCCCAGGTTGATAATAACATTAATATTAATGTAACATATAGTGATAGTTTATGGGGGAATACTATACAATAATAATAATAATGATAACAACAATAATCATCATCATGAGGAGTATCTTGTTATCAGTGGACATCGAGCAGGTCCACAGTAGCAGAACCAGTCAAGAACCATGTGACCTTACAGGGTGAGAAAACACAAAGACTCCAGGGAGGAAGTCAAGTTAGTCACATGAATCAATCCAATTACATGCATTAATCCAGTAACATGTATTAATCCAGTAACATGCATTAATCCAGTAACAGTTATTAATCCAGTAACATGCATTAATCCAGTAACATGTATTAATCCAGTAACATGCATTAATCCAGTAACAGTTATTAATCCAGTAACATGCATTAATCCAGTAACAGTTATTAATGCAGTAACATGCATTAATCCAGTAACAGTTATTAATGCAGTAACATGCATTAATCCAGTAACAGTTATTAATGCAGTAACATGCGTGGATTAATGCATGTATAATGTATAATAATAATATCAAATTACCTGAGTCCTGGATCTGCTTGAGGTTTCTGCCCCATAAAATGCAGTTTTTTCTCGCTACTGTCTCCAAGTTTTGCTCAAGGAAGAATTTGTTGTGTCTGTAGATAATTATATAAAGAGTTTGTTCTAGACCTGATCTTTCTGGAAAAACACCTTCAGACAACTGTTGTTGTGAATTGGTGCTGTATAAATAAAGATTGATTGATTGTGTCTAAAACTACTTTACGACCGTGTCCACTGTAAGAAACCAGCGCTGTGTAATCAGCTCTATTATTATTATTATTATTATTATTATTAGCTAAATTAAGTTAATAACAGTTAATAACAGCTAATAACAATTAAAGCAGTTACAGTTAGTAACATAAAGTACCAGTTAATATCAGTTAGTACCAGAAAGTAACAATTATTAACAGATAGTAACAGTTTATAATAAATGACTATATATGAAATATGACTTTTAAATGCATTTGTGAGGCAGTCTGGTCCCTCCTCAACTTGGTCCAAATCCATTTGTTTGATCTCAGAGCGGTTGTGCCGGACAGAACAAGAGAACATGTCCCTGGAAGAGTTCCAGAGACTATAGGTTTTTGAAACCGGCGCTGTGCAGCTGGTGCTGCAGTACGTGAGGACCCTCTCTACCGACCTCTGTAAAAAGTTAATCATTTCCTCAGACAGCGCAGTCTCGGCTGGGATGGTGACGTTTGGACTAATGCCAGTTTAAAATGAACACAGCAGAACATTAGTGGGCCACACGGACGCTTGATTTCAAGAAGCTGCAAATACTCATTTGGATCCGCCTCAGAATCTAGTCACCTCTTACTCGTCCCACTGGGACCAAACTGAAATCTGCTGGGAATTTGAGATACTCTTCCAACGGATAAACTATCAGAGAAAGATGGAGATGAGAACAAGAGTAAGTAGGGCTCCACTCTCGTCTCCCACACTGATGCTCTATCTCTGAAAGGCCCCAACCCCCTGCGTTGTACCAGCAACCGCCGCCCTGATTGAACTCATTAATAATCTCTAACAGTCCATAGTGACTCCAGCTGAATATTTCTATGATGTCATCAGTCTGTTCTAGGATCAGATCCCACAGGGACTCAATGATGAAGATAAATACAGTTTACTAGCTTTTCTGAGCCTTCATCTTCAGCCTTCATCTCTCATAACTTCAGACACATCCTTCGTGGAAAGTTAGAACCTTATTGTGTCAGCGAGTGGATCACGAGGTCTGCTAAGCAAACCTTCTGGCTGGGTCACTGGCAGAGAGAATAAAAAGAGTATTGACCCGTCTGGCAGGAGAGACAGACAGCAAACATTTAACTCATAGCAGTGAGACAGGAAGTCAGCAACAGACTTTATTTATTTTGTGTTTTGTCCTCCTCAAGTTCTCTTCACGGTTCTCTTCACGGTTCTCTTCATATCTATTCAGGTTCTTCACCTTCAGGATCCAAATATATCCAACTAATCTCACTGTTTCTTGAGAAACCAGTAGAACCTTTCAATAGCAGGTTGATGCCGGCGCCGACAGCCCTTCGGCGTCTGCTGCTCCACGAAAGAGACGTTTCCCTGCCCTCCGAAGATGTTTCCCCTAAATGACAACTTTATTCTGCTTAAATGACATTTTTCTGATAAAATTACAACTTGACTTATAAAGTTCTGACCGTGTTTTTTCTTCTGAAACAACGACAACTTCAGGAAAAGTAAAACTTTATTCTGTTAAAGTTGCAACTTTAATGAGATCATTTTAATTTTCTGATTTTATTTTGTCAGTGTGGCCTTAATCCACTATGTCATAAATCTGGTAGAAATTCTTCGAAACTTCAAGTTCTTCTACAGTTCTTGGAGGGAGGACCAAGACCACTCTCCAATTAGACCAGTTGGAGAGACAATGGACCCACAAAGGGCCAATAAAGGGATTTGCTGGCAAAATTACACCTCTGTCGAGTGAAACAGTCCAGGTTCACACAGTGAAAGAGTCCAGGTTCACACAGTGAAACAGTCCAGGTTCACACAGTGAAACAGTCCAGGTTCACACAGTGAAAGAGTCCAGGTTCACACAGTGAAACAGTCCAGGTTTACACAGTGAAAGAGTCCAGGTTCATACAGGGAAACAGTCCAGGTTCATACAGAGAAAGAGTGTTTCACACACACACACACACACACACACACACACACACACACACACACATTTAAACAGACAGACAGACACACACACACACACATTTAAACAGACAGACAGACACACACACACACACATATTTAAACAGACACACACACACACACATTTAAACAGACAGACACACACACACACACACATATTTAAACAGACACACACACACACACACACAGGTCACAGTGACCTCTGCTGCGGTGACCTGATAACATGATAAAACTAGATTTTTCCCCTGACCTTTGCCCTCTGTGCAAACAATCTGGTGAACATAAAAGGAAGTTTGCTTTAGTGTTAAGAAGCATAAAACATGTGTTTGCATGATGTTTTAATGCGTTCTCTTCTTTCTCTGACTATTTAATGACTCATCCAATCTAAATAATATATGTACTTATATATACTTATATATACATGTGTGTGAATGAAAGGGAGGCAGGAGGAGGTGAGGATGGAGGAGGAGCAGGAGTTGGGCTCAACTGTTCAGAGCAACAGGGAGTGTGGAGAAGAGGTGGAGAAGGAGTGCAGGCAGGGTGGAGTGGGTGGAGAGGAGTGTGAGGAGTTATCTGACAACCGCCATGGCGGCAAATTTTTCTTTTTGGTCGTTTCCTCTTGATAACTTCATAATTAACTCGTCATCACGAGAAAACAAGCAGCAGTAAACAACTTGTTGTTTACTTGTTATGAGATTCGACACATATCTTGAGCAAGACCCTGAAACCTAACTCCCCAGCTGCTTCAAAGGCTCCGCCCACTGCTCCCTCAGGGATGGGACAGATGCAGAGAGAGAATTTCCCTCTGTTCTTCTGTGTGTGGTCAATAAAGGATTTCTTCTTCTTCTGGTTCTTCTTCTTCTTCTTCTTCTTCTTCTTCTTCTTCTTCTTCTTCTTCTTCTTCTTGATGATGAACGCATCACATTCTGTTTCAGTCCAGGGTTGACTCGGGTTTAAAGCGATGCACGCGTCGCTATGGCGACGCTCTCAGCCTCCATCGTGACTCTTTTGGGGATTTTTATTAGAGTGGAACTTTGTTCCTTGTCAAATATTTGCTTCAGTTCCGACACAGTTCATCAGTTTAGTGGTTTTTCAATAACTTTTATCATTTATCTCCAACGCTAAATTCTTCTTTTTTTAAATGTACCAAATGAAAGCTGGAGTCTCTTTACATGAGGTGTAATTATGAATTATATAACTGCGTGAGTCTCTTCCTGTTCAGACGCGCACACAGAAGGATCGGAGCGTAAACCCTGCCGACCTCAGACGGCGGTTCTGAACCCGGCCCAGCTCTTTCGTAATATTACATAAGGTTCTATGAAGATTATTGATCTCTGCTCGTCCAAACACAATCCCTGCTATCTGATCCTGGTCCCACGAAGTTTCTTCATCAGTCCTGGACACCGTTCACTCATTCATCCATTATCTCATGAACGCACGCTTCCTATCAGAGGGAACGTTAATTATTAAAACTCCGGCTCAAACGTGAACAGACTTTCTTTTGGTAGTTTTATACTTGAGGTCATTTCCCGCAGCACTTTTAAACCTGTCACAAATAGGTGAGTGGAAGCTGTGGTCTGACCGAAAACACTGGGTTTGATGACGTGTACAATTCTTAAAGATTGAAGAGTGGGACCAGCAGGGGGCGCTGCAAAAACGGACATACTCGCAAAAAGACAAATATTCTTACATTGGAATCAAAAGTAACGAAGAAGTAAAAACATTCCTAAAACTAACATACAAATCTAGTCACACTTCTAAACCAAGACTTTATTTCCGGCTGATTTAGTTGAAATGAGTAAGTTTTTCTCTTGACGGGTCTGATTGTAAGAATCTACCGCTTCATCCAGGAAAGGCTCAAACGAATGCCCAGAGGAGTCCGAGTTCCGGCGCAGGTTCAGGCAGGAAGAGCGACCCACGTTAAACCAACGCCTTATCAATATGGGGAAGATGAGGAGGATGATGAGGAGGATGAGATGAGCCGCTGCGGCGACCCCTTAAGGGAAGAGCCGACAGAAGAAGGGAGGAGAATTTACTGAACGAATTACGATAATTATGAACGAGAGTTTCTGAGGTGACATGTCGTAAAAATAAAACCTTAGGTCAATTAAATAAACTTTCTTCAGTCGTCTCTGAGATTCTAATTATTTCTATCAAGTCAGCATTTTACTCCCCCTAGTGAGTAACGAACAAACAACAAACAAGAAGGAGTAAACAGAGGCTACATGTAAACAACAAACAAGAAGGAGTAAACAGAGGTTACATGTAAACAACAAACAAGAGGGAGTAAACAGAGGTGACATGTAAACAACAAACAAGAAGGTGTATAAAGGTGTATACAGGTGTATAAAGGTGTATACAGGTTTATAAAGGTGTATAAAGGTGTATACAGGTTAATAAAGGTGTATAAAGGTTTATAGAGTTGTATACAGGTTTATAAAGGATTATAAAGGTGTATACAGGTGTATAAAGGTGTATAAAGGTGTATACAGGTGTATAAAGGTGTATACAGGTTTATAAAGGTGTATAAAGGTTTATAGAGTTGTATACAGGTTTATAAAGGATTATAAAGGTGTATACAGGTTTCTAAAGGTGTAAGGTATAAAAGTGGAGGTAAAATAGAACGATAATATAGATAGCGATACAAACATCTATAAATAACCCTTTACATGTATGTATATATATATATATATATATATTTTTTTTTTACATATATAAAATAATTCAATCTGAACGCTTTCCTGTCGCTCCTGCTGCACGCCATGTTTACGACTATGTCAACGCGTGGGTCAATGAAGTGGGTGGGAGGGGCGCCCCTCTAGTCTGAGAGCAGAGCTGATCTAGTATCTTACTTTACAGGTATAAAAGGTGTATAAAAGGTGTATAAAAGTATAAAATGGTGTATAAAGGTATAAAAGGTGTATAAAGGTATATAAAAGTAAAAAAATAGTCTATAAAGGAATAAAATGGTGTATAAAAGTATAAAATGGTGTATAAAGGTATAAAACGTAAATAAACGTAAATAAACGTATAAAACAGTGTATAAAAGCATAAAAGGTGTATAAAGGTATATAAAAGTATAAAACAGTATATAAAGGTATAAAATGGTGTATAAAAGTATAAAATGGTGTTTAAAAGTATGAAAGGTGTATTAAGGTATATAAATGTATATAAAAGTATAAAATGTGTACAAAAATATAAACGGTGTATAAAGATGTATAAAGGTGTATAAAGGTTTAAAAGGTATATTAAAGTATAAATGGTGTATAAAGGTATAAAAGTTGTATTATAAATTAAATGTATTATTATTATTATTAAAGCTTTATAAAGGTGTATAAAGGTTTATAAAAGTGTATAAAGGTTTATAAAAGTGTATAAAGATCTAAAGCTACCTTCCGATCTTCCGATTGGGAGACGGCCGCTCTACCCACTGAGCCACAGGTGTATAAATGTTTATTAAGGTGTATAAAGGTTTATAAAGGTATACAAGGTAAATAAAATTATAAAAGGTCTATATAGTTATAAAAGGCGTATAAAAGTATAAAAAGTGTATAAAGGTATGAAAGGTGTATAAAGGTAAAAAAAAAAAAGGTGTTTAAAAGTATGAAAGGTGTATTAAGGTGTATAAATGTATATAAAAGTATAAAATGTGTATAAAGGTATAAATGGTGTATAAAGGTGTATGAAGGTTTTAAAGGTATATTGAAGTATATAATGGTCTATAAAGGTATAAAAGGTGTATACAGGTTTATAAAGGTTTATAAAATAAATATGTGATAATTATATAAAGAGTTTGGTCGAGACCTGCTCTGTCTGGAAAGCACCTAGAGACAATTGTTGTTGTGAATTGGCGCTATATAAATAAAGATTGATTGATTGATTGATTGATGATTGATTGATGAAGGTGTATAAAGATGTATAAATGTATATAAAAGTATAAAATGTGAATAAAAGGTGTATAAAGGTGTACAAAGGTATAAAAGGGATATAAAAGTATAAAATGTGTATAAAGGTATAAAAGGTAAATAAAAGTATAAAAGGTGTATAAAGGTATATAAAAGTATATAAAAGTATAAAATGGTGTATAAAGGTATAAAAGGTAAATAAAAGTATAAAATAGTGTACAAAGGTATTAAAGGTGTATAAAGGTATATAAAAGTATAAAATGGTGTATAAAGGTATAAAACGTAAATAAAAGTATAAAACAGTGTATAAAGATATAAAAGATGTATAAATGTATATAAAATTATAAAATGTGTATAAAAGGTTTGTGAAGGTATATAAAAGTATAAAACGGTGTATTAAGGTATAAAGTGTATAAAGGTATAAAAGGTATATAAAAGCATAAAATGGTGTCTAAAGGTATGAATGGTGTATAAAGGTGTATAAAGGTTTATAAAGATGTACAAAAGTGTATAAAGGTATAAAAGGTGTATATAGGTTTATAAAAGTATAAAATGGTGTATAAAGGTATGAAAGGTGTATAAAGGTTTATACATAAATGTATATAAAAGGTGTATAAAGGTTTATAAAGGTGTATAAAGGTGTATACAGGTTTATAAAAGTGTATTAAGGTGTATACAGGTTTATAAAGGTGTAAACAGGTTAATAAAGGTGTATACAGGTTTATAAAGGTTTATAAATGTGTATAAAGGTTTATAAAGGTGTATAATGGGGTATACAGGTTTATAAAGGTTTATAAAGGTGTCTACAGGTTTATAAAGGAGTATACAGGTGTATAAATGTGTTTAAAGGTTTCTAAAGGTGTATAAAGGTGTATAAAGGGTTATAGAGTTGTATATAGGTTTATAAAGGATTATAAAGGTGTATACAGGTTTATAAAGGAGTATACAGGTGTATAAATGTGTTTAAAGGTTTCTAAAGGTGTATAAAGGAGTATACAGGTTTATAAATGTGTATAAAGGTTTCTAAAGGTATATAAATGTTTCTAAAGGTGTATAAATGTGTATAAAGGTTTCTAAAGGTATATAAAGGTTTCTAAAGGTTTCTAAAGGTGTATAAAGGTTAAAAAAGGTGTATAAAGGTGTATAAAGGTTTATAAAGGTGTATACAGGTTTATAAAGGTTTATAAAGGTTTATAAAGGTGTATACAGGTTTATAAAGGTTTATAAAGGTTTATAAATGTGTATAAAGGTTTATACATAAATGTATATAAAAGGTGTATAAAGGTTTATAAAGGTGTATAAAGGTGTATACAGGTTTATAAAAGTGTATTAAGGTGTATACAGGTTTATAAAGGTGTAAACAGGTTAATAAAGGTGTATACAGGTTTATAAAGGTTTATAAATGTGTATAAAGGTTTATAAAGGTATATAAAGGTTTCTAAAGGTGTATAAAGGTGTATAAAGGTGTATACAGGTTTATAAAGGTTTATAAAGGTTTATAAATGTGTATAAAGGTTTATAAAGGTATATAAAGGTTTCTAAAGGTGTATAAAGGTGTATAAAGGTTTCTAAAGGTTAATAGAGGTGTATAAATGTGTATAAAGGTTTATAAAGGTATATAAAGGTTTCTAAAGGTTTCTAAAGGTGTATAAAGGTGTATAAAGGTTAATAGAGGTGTATAAAGGTGTATAAAGGTGTATAAAGGTTAATAGAGGTGTATAAATGTGTATAAAGGTTTATAAAGGTATATAAAGGTTTCTAAAGGTTTCTAAAGGTGTATAAAGGTGTATAAAGGTTTCTAAAGGTTTCTAAAGGTGTATAAAGGTGTATAAAGGTTAATAGAGGTGTATAAATGTGTATAAAGGTTAATAAAGGTATGCTGTGGAACATCTGAATCTGGGCAGGTCGGAGCATGTCAGCCTCACAGTCAATGTTTAGTTCCCACACTTCCCTCCACCTCCACTTTTTACAGTAACACTGTAAAAAGTGACAATCAGGCCGTAGATCCTTCCAGACTGATTTTTTACAGTGTGCTAAAAACCCAGTGACCTATAAAAACCAACAAAATAAATCTCAGCTGAACGCAGATGATCTGAATCCTTCCGCCGTCTGTGATTTGAAGGACAGGAGGTCCAGAGTGTTCCTCCTCACAGTCTGTAATCAGCTCCAGAGGAGAGGAGAAAGTCGTTCTGCAGCTTCTGTACAGACTGGAGACGAAGAGGGGAGGGGGAGGGGCTACAGGAGCTGTGACGTCAGGATAAAGATAAGGTTTAATATGAAGTTCAGTGTTGGGACCGTTCAGAGCAGAGATATGGATCACGGCGAGTGGAGCTCATCACCTGAGGATTAACGTCACACACACCTGCTGCGCCTCCCCCGGGGGTGAGGAGCGGTTCTGTCCGTGGGGAGGGGGGCGGGGGGGGACCTGTGGACTATGTGGGGAGACTCTGACTTCCACGGGCTTCAATAATCCGACACGGGGGACAACATGGGAATGGCGAGCGAGGATCTGCTCGTGACGCTCCAGATCCTGCCTGGATTCTTCTCCAACTGTCTCTTCCTGGCTCTCTACGACTCGGTGGTTCTGCTCAAGCGCATCGTGTCTCTGCTGAGCCGCTCCCGCTCAGCCGGGTCCGCCGGTACCGGAGAGTGGCGACCCATGCTGACCTCCGCGGGGCTCCGCTCCATCTGGAACAGCTTCCTGCTGGACGCCCAGAAACAGGTGAGGTTAGTGCCGCGAGCTGCTCATGACGTCAGGGAGAATCACAGAAGGTCCGTCAGCAGAGAAGACCCGGTCCGATTGGAAGGAGTGTTTAAAAATACCAAACAAAACAAACAAACAAACAAAAAGAATGAAATCCTATTTTTACGAGTGTAGTCATCATTTAATAAGTTTAAAGTCTTATGGGATGAAAGTTAAAGTTAAGGTTTTATTTGTACGAGAATAAAGTAATCATTTCAGAGCGGAAGCATCTTTTTTTTTGGAACATGGATCTTCTTGTGGAATCGAGCTTTAGTGAAGATGTGACAATAAAAGAAAGTCTTTGGTTGTTTTTATCATAACTTTGGTTTAAGGTTCTGACAGAAGGTTCTGACAGAAGGTTCTGACAAAGAGTAACCAAAGAGTAACTAAAGAATAACTAAATAGTAACTAAAGAGAAACTAAAGACTAACTAAAGCATAACTAAAGAGTAACTAAAGAGTAACCAAAGAGTAACTAAAGAATAACTAAATAGTAACTAAAGAGTAACTAAAGAGTAACCAAAGAGTAACTAAAGA
>VRLP01007675.1:0-20524 GCA_009660295.1 Lophius piscatorius | reverse complement strand
AGACACCGTTAATCAATAAACCAGAAAAATTATTAATCAATAAACCAGAGACACCAATAATCATTAAACCAGAGACACCATTAATCATTAAACCAGAGACACCATTAATCAATGAACCAGAGACACCAATAATCAATAAACCAGAGACACCATTAATTAATAAACCAGAGACATTATTAATCAATAAACCAGAGACACCATTAATTAATAAACCAGGGACACCATTAATTAATAAACCAGAGACACCATTAATAAATGAACACACATCATTATTAGGTGCTGGTCCTCGGTTACGGGTCCTGCCCCCCTTCCAGTCTCCCCGGTCTTCCTCACAGAAGTCGGACCGGGTCAAGAATCCTCGCGCTCTCACCTCCGTCTCCGTACGTCTCCACTCCGTACCCGTCCTGCAGACCGTTACTCCAGGTGCCCTCGTACCGGGCCGGTGTGTTCAGGCTCTGTCGGACCCCATACCGACCCTTGAACCCGTGCGTCCACTCTCCCCGGTAATTCCACTTCCCTTTGGTCTCGACGCCGAGTCCATGGCGTTTTCCCTGAGCCCAATAGCCCTGGAACCGGTTTCCGCTGGGCCAGGTGTAGACCCCCACCACCTCGAAACCGTTGGACCAGGAGCCCGAGTACTCGCCCTGACCCTTGGGCCCGGTGCAAACCCCGTGTCCGTGGGCTTTGCCCTCCTCCCAGCCTCCACAGTACGTTCCCCCATCATCGAAGTCGAACCGACCGCCCGTCATCGGTTCTACAGGTGGCGGTTCTACTCGTCCACGGAGTGCGGGCTGTTGACACGCAGCGTGACGGTGGCACGAGCTCTGTGCGTGGTGAGCGGGACATGAGCGGCTCCGAGCCGGTTCCTCACAGCAACACAGACGGTGAAAGTCTCGGCTGTGACTGCCGGAGGGGGCTTCCACTCATGTGTAGACCACTGCCACGCGACCGGGACCTCCCAGGATGGCACTTCCTGTCTGACCTTTCACAAGAAAACACATCCAACCGGTGAGTGGAGGACGTCGGGTCGGGTCCGACCGGGGGGACCGCTAGAACTAACGGCTCATTTATCCTTTTGTTGTTCTGTGATGTCACTCTTCTCTATCGGAACCAGCGTGAACTTTTTGGACCATCAATGGGCAACAATGGTTCTGTCGGTTCACATCCTTTTTCCTCAACTTCAGGATAAAATGTTCACCTGAAGCCCTACATATCCCACCCACTAACAGACCTGTAACCATGGTAACCAGGTAGTATATCCCACCCACTGACAGGTAACCAGGTAGTATATCCCACCCACTGACAGGTAACCATGGTAACCAGGTAGTATATCCCACCCACTGACAGGTAACCAGGTAGTATATCCCACCCACTGACAGGTAAGTAACCAGGTAGTATTTCCCGCCCACTGACAGGTAACCATAGTAACCAGATAATCTATGTTATTCTGACTTCATCAGTGGATAAAATGGTTGAGGTCTGATCAGTGTATATATAAAATAAGTGGGATATAGAATACACACAGTATATAATATATATATAAGGTAAACGGATAATACAATCCACATAATGACAGGTAAGAATATTTAACATAAACGTTTATAATGTTATGGCGGATCAGGGGGTACAGGAAAAATGCGGGATATAAGTTATATCTGATGTGAGCTGAGATGAAGTCAAACCTCAGAATATTTCACCACATCAGCATAAATGAAGACGAGCAGAATATATACATCCATCAGCCATAACAATAGAACCAGTAACAGCTGGTGTGGTGATAGTATCTTCACGGTGAGGTTGTCGGTTTGAGTCCAGACCTGGATTCTTTCTGTGCGAATATATATTTAAGTGTGTGTGGGGGTGTGCATGTGTGTGTTTGGTGAATCGTTTCTCTGGATGTACCAGAAGAAGTAAAACACTAGATGGCAGCAGGAAGCCGTCTGGATGATGAGAAGGTGAGGAAGAGCCATTGATGGATTCTCTAGAAAACTGGTTCTCAAACCCTCCTCAATATTCTGAACCTGTAGAGAGACTTTTTCAGGCAAATACCGCTTGTTCACTGCAAAACATTTTTGGTGAGTGAGGGTGAGGTGAGGGTGATGGTGAACAGGTGAATGTTTGTGTAAACAGGTGAATGTTTGTGTAAGGGTGAATGTTTGTGTAAACAGGTGAATGTTTGTGTAAGGGTGAATGTTTGTGTAAACAGGTGAATGTTTGTGTAAGGGTGAATGTTTGTGTAAGGGTGAATGTTTGTGTAAACAAGTGAATGTTTGTGTGAATGGGTGAATGTTTGTGTAAGGGTGAATGTTTGTGTAAACAAGTGAATGTTTGTGTGAATGGGTGAATGTTTGTGTAAACAGGTGAATGTTTGTGTGAATGGGTGAATGTTTGTGTAAACAGGTGAATGTTTGTGTAAACAGGTGAATGTTTGTGTGAATGGGTGAATGTTTGGGTAAACAGGTGAATGTTTGTGTGAATAGGTGAATGTTTGTGTAAACAGGTGAATGTTTGTGTAAACAGGTGAATGTTTGTGTGAATGGGTGAATGTTTGTGTAAACAGGTGCATGTTTGTGTAAGGGTGAATGTTTGTGTAAACAGGTGAATGTTTGTGTGAATGGTTGAATGTTTGTGTGAATGGGTGAATGTTTGTGTAAACAGGTGAATGTTTGTGTGAATGGTTGAATGTTTGTGTAAACAGGTGAATGTTTGTGTGAATGGGTGAATGTTTGTGTAAACAGGTGAATGTTTGTGTAAACAGGTGAATGTTTGTGTGAATGGGTGAATGTTTGGGTAAACAGGTGAATGTTTGTGTAAACAGGTGAATGTTTGTGTGAATGGGTGAATGTTTAGGTAAACAGGTAAAGCGCTTTGAGTGGAGCAGACTAGAAAAATACTGTAGAGGTAAAGTCCATTTGGCATCTACTGCCTCTATGATCACAATATTATTAATAACACTTTTTAAACATTTTGCATTTCATTTTCAACAACAAATGACATCAAAGTAACTTTTACAGAGATGGTGTTTGTTTAAGGAATAGTATTGAGTGTAACAGAATAGAATAAATAAGATTTGAATAGTCTAGAATATTCTTAGAATAGAATAGAATGTTCTTAGACTAGAATAGAATAGAATAGCCTTTATTTATCATCACACAGCTGTACAACAAAAAATGTATGTAATTTATTGTTATTATTGTTAGAATTTAGTTTTAAATTAGAAAAAATTCTAAAATTTAAATGAATTTCTTTTTTTCTTTTTTTTTACTGTTGTTGTTTCTGTTCATAAAGGTTACACATTAAATTTGATATATTATATATGACATTATATCTGTTTTTTAGGTTAATTACTGTAATGTCTTGTACATGGTCACCGTTAAAGATCCTGTCACCCACAGCTGACCGTAATTTACCGCAAATTATACCTGTATTTGTTTTTACAGTGTACTTGTTCGGGAATTTTAAAATGACTCCCTCTCTGCCCCGTGTCTCCTCTAACATAAAGAGGAGCAGGTCCATCTGGTCCATCTGGTCCCCCTGAAGTCCATTATAAGCTCCTTAGACCGGACTTCATCCCTGTAGCTGGACTCGTCGTTGTTTTGCGTCCGTCCCACTCCAGTCGTGTCGTCCACAAACTAAAGGATCGTGTTTGTGTTGTGGGTTTGGTGAGCGGTCGTGGATTTTACAGAGTGAAGAGTCGAGGACTCGGGACGCAGCCCTGAGGGACTCCAGTGCTGAGCGTCAGGATCGAGGAGCGTTGCGACTCTTAAAAAGTCCTTAATCTTGAAGACCTGACCTGAAAGGAAAAGGGAACTGGAATTGGTGCTGGTCCAGAGTGGGAGGGACCGTCTCTCAAATCACTTTTCAAGAGTGGAGGTAAGCGGCACGAGTCAGAGCCAGAGCCGGAGAGCCTTGGCACCAGTTCTCTGCTTTTCGACAGCCTAAGCACCAGCTCCTGGCTCTCAAAACTGGTGCCAGACAAGAACCAACTCTTTGCTGGTCTAGAGCCGAGAACCGATTACGTCGGGGCCTGGGGGCGGGGCTATTGTGACCAGCAGGACCGGCACAAACAATGAACCGCCGTTTGGAAAACAACTGAATAAACTAGCAATATTTTTTATTTTTCTTATTTTA
This sequence comes from Lophius piscatorius, assembly GCA_009660295.1. Lineage (NCBI taxonomy): Eukaryota > Metazoa > Chordata > Actinopteri > Lophiiformes > Lophiidae > Lophius > Lophius piscatorius. The sequence goes on along the minus strand of VRLP01007675.1, from coordinate 16,393 downwards.
AAATTAATAAGAAAAGTTGTTTTTTCGGATCTGGATCTCAATGTGGGCTTGCAAAACCTGGAGCAACACTTGCATGGAGACCATGATCTCCTGCATCTTTGTTTTTTTTTGATTGAGTATGGTGACATTGCTTAGCTGAACCAACTAAGATATATATATCTTTCCCAAAATCAATCCAGTACTTCCTCACACTAAGGGTCTGCGTGGGTAGAAAATACCTATGAAATACTGTGTTCTTTCTGACAGCACTGTAGTTGATAGTGTAATCCCGTACCTTCTCTGATGTTCTGGTTTTCGCAACAAAAACCGTCACTTCTCTCTGCTTAAAGAAATAGAACTTTATATGATGAGAGTTACTTCATCAGAAAACACAAAAACTATCAGGACTCTGAACGTTTCCAACATGTGCGATTTATTACCTGTTTTGACTCCTAACTCCTCATCCTCCGACTGTTTGTTTGTCTGTGAGCAAGATTATGGAAAAACTGGGATAAGATAAGTGGGTAGTGGATAGTGGGTAGTGTTGTTACGATGGAGTATAAATGGCAATTTGACCAAAAAAAAATGTTTTGAGATTACGAGATTAGTGCTTTAATATTACGAGAAACAAAGATAGTAATTTTACGTGAAAAAAAATCACAATTTTACGAAAAAGGTCGTAATTTTAATAGAAAAAAGGCGTAATCTCGCGAGAAAACTCTAAACTTTGCGAGAAAAAAAGTTGTCATTTTATGAGAATAATGTCGGAATTTTACGAGACAACACTCGTAATTTTATGACAAACCTTATTTTAAGCTATTAATTGAAGGGGAAATGAGGAGCCTGGTGCATTTTGTCTAGCTATTTTTCAATAACAATATAATTTTTACAAATGCACGCATATTAGAAGTTTGAAAACGTGTGAACAACCGGGCTTGTTCTGAAGAAAGAACCGGACGGACTTGGGATAAATCGTATTTATGGTGGATAGGGAGACGCTGCAATGATTGATTTAGTCGTTACATGGTGTAAATGGAGGCTTTTATTAAAAACAGTGTAACAGAGTGTCTAAAGTAATCTGACTACTTCACTGACAGTGACGGGGGTGCGTGGGTGTTTAAGTGGGCTGCAGCACAACACCTAAGACAGACACAAGCTCATGTAACAATAACCTCTACACAGTCTTAAAATCACAACTTTATTCTCTTAAAATCACAACTTTACTCTCGTTATATTAGATCTTTTTTATTTTTCAAGTTGGTCCTAGTACTCCTCCGTATATCGTTGTGTTATGCAACAAAAGAAAAGTAGTAAACGGCATGGTGTCATTTCTACCCCGCTCCAACAGGGGGCGCTGTGGTCAGGGACGCTGACATTGCAACGCCGCCTATCGAGGAGGCCGAAGAAGAGTCTGTCTGGAGAACAACACTTCCTCCAAGATGTCAACGGTCCAGACTCTGAAGACCTTCATCCAGCAGCGGCTCGCTGTGGCCGTGGACGAGATCCTCGGCCTGCTGGAGACCACCTTGTCATCCCACGAAGAAGAAATGAGCCGTCAGCGGAGGCTGCTGGAGACGACAGCGTCAACCCACGAAGAAGAGCAGAGTCGCAGGGATCAGAGGTCTGAGCTCGCGATGAGCACCACAGGTTAGAGATCGGTTCTGCTCTCATTCACGTCCGCTGTGTCCGTTTAACGTGCGTTACCGATTACCAGGGACGGTCGTAGAGGTCCGGTGGGCGTGGCCTTACCAATATCCAGAAAATGCATCCTAATATCTCTGATCATGTCCCTCATATAGGGCCTGCTTCCTTGACGTCGTGCCTCTGTCACGTGATGCTTCCCATAAACAACAGTGATGGAAACAGACTTCATTATGGTCCGAGTGAAACTCTGTAGTTTATCCTGTGGAGGGGGCGGGGCCTACATTGGCTCACATTAGGCGGCCTAGTGTTTACATAGCAAAGGTGTTTTAGGACCCTTGAAGCACAAGGTTCTGAAAACAGACGCATTTTTGTCTCCTTGTGAACTGATAAAAGTGTAATTCTTGTGAAAGTAGTGATACCGTAGCCCCTCTTCATGGTCGCTGTTGAGTTGAATAGACAAGCCCACACAGAAATGGTAAACGGACTGTTCTTATATTGCGCTCTTCTAGTCTGCTCGACCAATCGAAGCGCTTTACAATGTGAGTCAGCATTCACCCATTCATACGTTGATGATAGAGGCCGCAACATGCCCTTCAGGAGCCGTAACCATCTTGCTCAAGGACACTTCGACATGTGGACCGTAGTGACCGGGGATCGAACCACCGACCCTCAGATAAGTGGACAACCCCTCTACCAACTGAGCCTCCGTCACCCCAGAACAACAACAACAACCAAATGAGCCTTTTTTTCCATTGGCTTCAACCATTCTGTTTTATCTGTATTGTGGTTTATCGTGTTTTTACGATGGAGTATTAGGGTCAAATTGACGGGGGGGGGAATATAAAATTTAGATTACGAGATTAATGCCGTAATTTTTAAAGAATAAAACTCGTAATTTTACAAGAAAAAAACTTGTAATTTTACGAGAAACAAAAAATCGTAATTTTACGAGAAAAAAAATCATAATTTTACGAGAAAAAATACATATACATATTGAATCTTTTGGGAGATAAACATGATCATAAGTATGAGAAACTCTGAAAACATTGTGTAAACAACTGGGTTTGTTCTGAAGAAAGACGTCTGACGGGTATTCTAGGTATCCAACGATACCGATATATTTTGGAGCCGAAAACTCAGGTTTCCCATCTCAGGTTTAATCAAACCCAGAGGACAGCTTTAAACTCAGAGTTTATAGAACCCTCTTTCTGGAATATCGCCCTGGGGGGGGGTACCTTCTCTGTGCGTACCTGCTCTCTGCTCCCACTACAGCTGACAAGGTCGTCCACCATCATCATGGTCCATGAAAACAAATATTTGACCTCTCCTGTCAGCCTATCCATCAATCACCATAGCAATGGAAAAGGGGCTCAGAGACAATCCTTGGTGCAGTCCCACCTCCATCTTGATCCGATCCATCACTTCTACTGCACACTTCTCACCTTTGCCGTTCTGGACATGTATTCTCATACATGTCTGGACATGTTTTTCTCATACATGTCCAGTACCACTCTAGCGGACTTCTGTGCTCATGCCATCCCATAGTTGAATTCAAATCCAATCCATAATTACTGGTGTAGACAAAAACAGTTTTTTGTGCCGGTACCAAGGTAGATGTTCTGCTGTCAAGTTTGGTTTGGTGGACGGGTCCGCCTAATGGAGTTATCAGGAAGATCTCCGGGCTTACTGGTATCAACTGGGTTTTTTTTTTTTTTTTTAAACCACTGTGAAATATTCAAGCATCAATGTCTTGACGGTTTGTTTCTTTGACTTTCAGGTTCGCAACAAGTCATAAGATTCCGAGTCATCATCGATCATGACATCAGGAAGATAACTTTCCAACATGGTGTCCCCTCATCGGTGGAGGACTTGATTAAAGCGCTTCAACGAACGTTCCCCATCCCCACGCGCGTTGGTCTTCAGTACAGAGATCAAGACTTTGACGACTTCTTCACGCTAACTTCTACGCGTGATCTGAAGGATAAGGACACTCTCAAAGTGGTGAACCTACCACCAGCCATAATACTCACCATGGTTTCTGAGGAACCCAAACCCAACACAATGACCACAGTCCATCAGGAACACAAACCCAGCATGACCCCAGTCTACCAGGAACACAAACCCAACATGACCCCAATCCACCAGGAACACAAACCCAACATGACCCCAGTCTATGAGGACCACAAACCCAACATGACCCCAGTCTACCAGGAACACAAACCCAACATGACCCCAATCCACCAGGAACACAAACCCAACATGACCCCAGTCTATGAGGACCACAAACCCAACTTGAACCCAGTCTACCAGGAACACAAACCCAACATGAACCCTTGCTATCAGGACCACAAACCCAACATGAACCCAGTCTATCAGGACCACAAAGCCAACATGAACCCGGTCTACCAGGATCACCAACCCAACACAAACCCAGTCTATCAGGAATACAAACCCAACATGAACCCGGTCTATCAGGATCACCAACCCAACATGAACCCGGTCTATCAAGAACACAAATCCAACATAACCCCAGTCTACCAGGACTTTAAACTCAGTAAAATGACCATGACCCACCAGGAAACTAAATCCAATGTAATGTCCACGGCTCATCTGGAACCCAACATGGTGACCACTATCCACCAGGAAACTAAACCCAACATAATGACCACAGTCCATCAGGACCCCAACACACTGAATACAGATCAACAGGAAACCAAACCCAACATAATGACCGTAGTCCACCAGGAACCCATAACCAACTTCATGACAACAGTCAATCAGGAAACCAAACCCATTGTGACCACAGTCCATTTGGAGAGCCAACCTGACACATCTGATGCGTCTTCTGTAGACGATCTGCCCTTTGTGGATTCAGAACCACAAGACAATGCCATTCCCAGTCCTCCCGTCAGAGAGAGGCAGAACCTTTGGCCGTCTGTCTTCCCCATTCCAACCTTCTCCTACAACACCGAGATGATTCTGAGGCAGAGCAACGAGAGGTTTCTAAAAGACGGAATCCCGCTAACGTCCCCGGGAGTCAAATCGGATATTCTGGAGCGTCTGGCGGAGGCCATGTTTTCCTACACTGCTTATCCCAATGAGCCACAGAGGGCTGCTGTGGCGCAGGCGCTAATCGAGAAGCATCCCTGTTTGAGGGAACCGGGCTCCTTTAACGGATGTTATGGGTGGCAGCAGAGCCTGAGGTACAAGTGCGCAAACTACCGGAGCAAACTCAAAGCCCACGGGAACCCGGAGCTGCTGATAAATACTCTGAAACACAAACAGGAGGGCGACAGGACACCTGCCAAAAACATCAAAAAACCTCGGAAGTGTGAGGTCAACTACCTCCCACCGCATCCGGCGGGTGAAACCGACCACAGCCTGGAGATGGTGAGGCTTCAGCTTATCGAAGCGATCAAGAGTGAAGACAGTGGTCACATGGTCTGTGAGATGATGTCCAGGACATACAGCTACAGAAGGAGAGAAGTTGTTGGGCAGTCTATGCCGGTGGCAGAACTCATAGAGCGATGGCCCGCCCTCTTCGATCCAGTCCAGGTAACGCCAGTGATTGACAGTAATGTCTAGATGTGGTGTTTTCACAAAAGGTCAGGCTTAGTGGAGTTAGTCTGACTTATTTTCACTTGATAGGGTTCCATCGAGCGAGTTCATAATTCAGCATTAGCCAAAAGTTTGGACACACTTTTTTAATTAAATCTTCTGTCTATACAACTCTTTTTCCAGTAAAATATAAATAAAAACAGAACGCAATGCTTTTGCGTTCTGTCACAGCACATAGTCACGCCTCCTCCTTCATACAGTACCTGACGCCGGGATCCACACATGCTCAGACCCTCCGTCTCATCTCAACATGACATGATGTAATGTATGACTGTTTATGATATTTGCTTTCTTATGTTGACTGCATATATGCTGGACCAACTATCTGTCTGACAATCCATCTAATATATGATCATAAGATTATTATAGAACTCTTAATATGCAACTATATCATAATTAAGCATCTAATAATAGAATTTCATTCAAAGTTAAAATGCCACAGGAATGTCATTGTAATTAATTGTGTTAATACATTCACTCATTTCATATATGTTAAATATGAACTGTGTACAAGTTATTAGTTAAATACCAGACTACTGACACAGGAGTTGGGCTAAAGAGATATCAAACAAAATACTATATGCAGATAAACCGTCGTAGATGATGTCATTAGGTCACGTGACAAGAGATAAGATAAAATACCACTTTTTTGAAGCCTAACCAGAATTGCTCCAAAATGACGGTAACAAAACTAAAATTAAAGCTGGGAGCTGTGTTGACTGGAGACTGGGTTCCCGGGTTTTCATACTTAACCCACTTGTCATAAGGAAACCACAGCATTAACTTCTCTATTTTCCAGTGATATTTGTCACAACTTCCTGTTGCCAGCAGGTGGCGCTATCACATACTTCACGTATAACCTGTGAACTTTGGGATGAGTTGGACAAATGAAAAGTTAGGTTTTTAGCCCATGTGTATGACGCCACAACGGATCATCTGTTTCCTACAAAGGCTACAATCAGTCCCAGTGACTGTATTTGTTAACCCGGGCCCACACCGATCCGGTTAGGAATAATTTTTTCGTTCCGCATATTGAGTTGGCACAGATTTTACGCCGGATTCCCCTCCTGACACAACCCTCCCCATTCATCCGGGCTTGGGACCAGGACTAGAAGGACACTGGGTTTTAAACCCCTTCCTGGCTGGGTTCCCTCAAGTTATGAGGAAAAACATTTGTTAACATTTCGTCTTCACTGCTTTGAATTAACTTTCACCAAATGTTATGCCGATTGGTTCAAATATTTCAAAAGAGTTCCCATCAGGGCTCCAGACAAAAAAAGTATCTAGGAGCCATTGGCTCCCAAACACAAAGTATTTCAGAGCCCAAATACATGAATGTCAGACTACAGTGTTAAAAGTCTGCCTTAACCTTTTCTTTTCCTTCTATACTGTCTGCCTTTGTTTGTCCCGCCTCCTAATGTGTGCACAATATATTGTCTGCACGATATGTGCCACGTCCAATATGCTGCAACCTTGTTTCCATAAATACACAAATTAAATGTCAAATTTTGGGCGGGGGGTTTAAATTTTTTATTGAACTACGTACAATTAGTTGCTTTCTGCTTATTCGGGCTCTGAGTCTGCATCTTTGTCTTTATCGGAATCTCCCACCCCGACAGGGACACAATCCCTAGCTTCCTTTTTTTCCTTCTTTTTTACTGTCACCATGCTGTCCCCATGCAAAATGAAGAAGCTGAAGCTTTGATGAACCTGGTTTTCTACCCTAGTAAACAATCTAATCTAATCACCAACACATTGGTTGTATTGATATGAATAGTGGCATGACAGAAAAGTCAATATCACATTATCTTTTGACCAAAAAGCTGGATGTTTTGACGATATTGTGGGCAGGAGAGAAAATCTCAGTGTAGGAGGGACACCAAGAAGGGAAGTGGTTGATCGGCAGAGCAGTCTCAGTGCGTCTGAGTCCATGGCGGTTAGCAGATGTGCCCTGTACACGCACACCAAGCATGAGCTAACATGGCTAACAAGAAAACTCAACGCTCTCAGCGTAGCACCAGTAAGGCCAAAATAAGCTGCAGAGGAACAACCACGAAAACATTCGGTACAACAAACTTAACTTCAAACTCAATCACGCCAACGTTAGCTTTCAAGACACTAACGCTGGCGCAGAGGCTAAAGCTGGCAAGAGCGCAAAGCCAGATCTAAAACTGTCAAGGAAAAAGAATCTAAATCGGCCAGGAAGACTGAGATCAGTGCTATTCTAGCCGTAACCGTTCTCTACTGTTATAACGTTTAATGGCCGTTGGTAGAAAACGACTCGTGTGGAATTCTCTAGTGGTCCTTGGTGGTCTAAGTCTTCCAGTGAAGGAGCTCTGGCTGGAATACAGGATGTGATTGAGTAAATTCCCTCAGCGTCCTCCTATCTGGACTCCTCCAACTCCACCAGAGACTCCAGTTCCACTCCCAGAACAGAACCAGCTGTCCTGATGAGCTTATTGGGAACACTACAGCCTAGATTAGATCTTTAGATTATATTCCCCCTAGTGGACATAGGTGGTATTTTTGCAGCCTAAACCCCTCTTTGGGGTCAAAATCCCATTTTTGTCACATTTTGGGTCCATTGTCTATCCAACCGGTCCAAACGGGGCTTCCTCCTGGTTGTGTCCCACAAGAACCGTGTACAATAGAGCGTTTTTACTACAGGTTGTGAATTAACTTGCCGTGGTGGGCGGCGCTGCACACCATGTGACGGTGATGAATGGGTTCACTATTAAACTAGTCAAACAAAAGTGTATCACTCTCAAATGAAAAAACGTCTTTAATCTCAGGTCAACGTAAACAGCTGTTTACACATTAAAATAAATGACCATCTGCGAATGAGTAATCACTCTAAATATCTTATCGCAACATAAATAAATAAATAAAAACATATAAATAACTATTTACATATGAAAATACATTTCTGTTAAATATCTTAATATATATATAATATATTAATATATCTATGCAAAGTGGAATAATATATTTGTACATACTTGTTTGTTGTTTGATCATGGTCGCGCCGTCAATGCTAATTCCGTTAGCAGGCATATGTTAGCATAGCACATAGGAACAGTTACGTTGTCACTGAATCTGGATGTAAATCATCCAGGTCTTTCTTGAGGAGGTTTTTTGCAAACGCACCTGATGGTTGTGAAGCTATTTTAAGTTTGTCATTCTGGATAGGCTTAATTTATAATCCATCAATATATTTCTTCTGTTGAGTGATGATTGCGTGGTTCCCAACAAACAGCGAGGAACGTCGTCACAGCGTTTGGCACGACATCTTCTGACTATGACTAATATTCAGACTACCAACATAAAACCGGGGTTTTCCCTTCAGCTGTGGAGGCGGAGCCGCGGGGCCCGATCAAACGTTGGTGATGCGGTTTCCCGTCCTGTGTTCCAGATCAATGAAGAGTTCCGGAGGTGCAACACGATTCCCCTGGAGTCCATTTTCACCACCCAGCTGGACCGGTACACGCCGAAGCTGCTGGAGTTGTTCAGCTCAAAGGGGGGCGCCGTGGGGCTGCGCATCAAGAGCGTTTTGATCGAACTCATACAGGTGAGCACAAAAATCGTAATTTTACGTGAATCAAGACTTTATTTTACGAGAAAAAAGTCGTAATTTTACGTGAATCAAGACTTTATTTTACGAGAAAAAAGTCGTAATTTTACGAGAATCAAGACTTTATTTTACGAGAATAAAGTTGTAATTGACGAGAACAATTTTGTAATTTTACGAGAAAAAAAGTCGCAATTTTACGAGAATAAAGTTGTAATTGACGAGAACAATTTTGTAATTTTACGAGAAAAAAAGTCGCAATTTTACGAGAATAAAGTTGTAATTGACAAGAACAAAATCGTAATTTTACGAGAACAAAGTTGTAATTTTACGAGAACAAAGTCGTAATTTTACGAGAACAAAGTCGTAATTTTACGAGAATAAAGGACAGGAAGTTGTGTCTGAAAAATAGGGGTTCTTCATGAAAAAAACAAAAGAAGCTCCCGCTGGTGAGTAAGTATGAACTATGAGAGTTGGTTCCTACGAACCAAATTTGGACTAAATCGAACCAACGGCTGAAAAATGATGGCCCCGAAAACCTGTGGAGATAAAACTCCCCCTGGTGTCGTAAATATGAAACTGACCTCTCCCAAAATCAATCCGATTCTTCCCCGCATGAAGGTCTACGTGGGTGTAACATCTGAAAATGATCCCGGCTTTTCGGAGATATGATAGAAACTGACTAAACTGTGGAAAAATATAAAAATAACTGACAAAATGATGAAGAAAAAATTCAAAAAATAACTAGATTTCCTTAAAAACAAATTTGACTGGATACGGATGGAAATGGATAAAATCGGCGGAAGAAGCCGATTAAAAGGATAATTACAATTATTTGTTTGACGATTGAATGGTCAGATGATATTTCCGAATGGCGACCGGCCGAGACGGATGAGTTTTAATTGAGTGAAGGAGGGAATCGGACTGGACCGGGTCGGGTTGATGGATTCTGACGGACTGCTGTTTGAACGTAGGACCCCGGAGCCTCAGTGGTGAAGAGGAGGGACGTGACCCTGAGGTGCCTGATCGAGTACATGGGGGAAAGCGTGCAGGAGCTCATCTCCGACTACTACGTAAGTACTCACTCCACCGCTTCAGTCGCTCCAGAGGCAGGAGGCCGTGGATCCTGAGCCGTCCTTCACAGCGGGACATCTGTCATTGGGACAAACACAACCGCTAGGATTTATTAGGGACAACTACTGCAACCGTCAACGGTGAAGGCTCAGACGGCATTTCACAATCTTACTCCTCTTTTTGGGATACACCTCTCAGAGATTTCTGTGGTTACGATGTGTTGAAGTGAACTCCCGAAACTTCATCATCATCATCATCATCGTCTTATTTCACCATGATCCAAACGGCCGAAGCAAGCTGAAATTCAGAAATTTATCAAATACAGTCAATTTATCATTCTGTCCCAATCGTTTGTCCCAATCCTCAGTCTCTCCCAGATATGTCTCTCAAAAATATCTCTGTCGCTGTAAATTATCTCTGTCCTTAGTGTCTCTCAGATATCTCTGTCCTCTGATTCTCTCAAATATCTGTCCTCAGTCTCTTTCAGATATGTCTCTCTAAAATATCTTTGTACTCAATCTCTCTCTTTAAATATCTCTGTCCTCAGATTCTGTCAAATATCTGTTTTCAGTTGATCTCAGGTATGTCTCAAAAAAATATCTGTCCTCAGACTCCGATATCTTTTCTCGGAAATATCTCTGTCGTCAGTTTCTCTCCGATATCTCTGTCTCTCAAAAAGATATCTCTGCGTCAGTTTCTCTTAGAGATATTTTTGAGAGACAGATATGTCCTCAGTTTCTGTCAGATATCTGTCTCTCTAAAATATCTCTGTCCTCAGTTTCTGTCAGATATCTGTCTCTAAAATATCTCCCTTCAGTCTCTCAAATATTTCTGCGTCAGTTTCTCTGATATCTCTCTCTGTAAGATATCTGTCCTCAGTCTCTCTCCGATGTCTGTCTCTCAAAAATATCTCTACCTCTGTCCACTAGGGGGAGCTACACACACATGCTACAACCTTCGGCTGCGACACAAACCTACTGTTTTATTTAAATCTAGAGTTGTGCACTGTAAAAACAATAGTTTCAAAAATACAAACCTGTGAAGTGGACCTCATTGTCTTTGCTTCTCCTGCAGAGAACAACGGAGGAGGAGGTGCACCAGGAGCTCAGGGCGGAGAGTCTGAGGATCTACGTCTGTCACCAGCCCAGTGCCGTCGGCATAGTCATGGACGGACGTCCGGTTCTGACCGGTCTGGACAACCTGTCCAGAGCCTGCTGTCTTCTTCTAGGCCTGACCTACGCCCTCAATCTTGACTATCCGCCCAAACTGGTCAGAACCTTTGAGGTCTTCCAAAGACTATTTGTAGGACTGGATATGCTGCAGCCCAAACCTTCGTCGAAGTTCATCAACCTGAAGAACAAACTGCTCACTTGAGCCCAGTACCACGTCCTCCTGCCAGCCGCGCGTAGGAGGAAAGTTCTGCAGCTCCTCCTCCTCACTTCAACGTTGTAAAAACGGACCTTTTGGTTGTTTGGTTTTTTTTATACCTTTTTTTCTACATTTAGTGATGGCTGGAAAAAAAATGTTGGCGACTGAAGAGGTTTGGCGTTGAGAGACACGGACGATGATTCAATGTCGGTTCTGAGTCTTCTGTCGCCGGAGGCTTGTCAATAAAACTGTGATGTTTGGCAATTTCAAACGTTCTTCCTCGCTGCCTGACCCGCTCCGCGTCACTCAGGACTTCCTCGAATGTCCCGGTAAACCGATTTCACTGAATGGTTCCAACGTCTCCAGGATTTTTTTGTAGAACCTTCATCCGTTCTGGCCTGCTGCCAACGTGATGCATAGCGCTCCTCAGGAACCGTAGCCCATTCCTCCTGGTCCTAATCCTGGGTTCTACCAGCAGCAACTCCCTTTCTAACCCTACCGGACATTTTCTATGAGGTTCTGGTCATGTGACTGCTGCTCCAGGACAACTACTTCTGGGTCCAGGTCTTTTTGGGATCATATTTTACAATGTCCAATGACACCGGAGCTTCAGCTTCTTCACCTGTGGGGAGAAGTTTCTACAATCTCATAGGAACCATCTCATCCACCACTATGCTTCTCTATGGGTAAGGTGTTCTTTTTCAGGACCTCCTCCAGACAACCTGCCGCTCCTCAGAACACAAGTTCCAGTTTGGATTCATGACTCCACAGAACAGCATCCCAGAAACTTCCGGGTCTGGTCTACATGGTTTTGAGCTCCTGGAGAGACTTTTCTTATGATTTTGGGTCAGCAGTGGTGGAGGTCTTCTGTAAACTTTAGGACTATTCTGTCCGTGACGTCGTCTGACTGAGGTCAGAGGTCAACTACTGTTGAGATCATTGAAGCCTCATGAGTGGAGCAGCTAATTACTGTTAAAAGTTAATCACAAAACATTCTAAATGTTAGACACGTGATTCATTTCCTGTGCAGGTACCATCAAGAATGGACCCGACATTCCTCATTCTGATGGGAGGCCCAGAGCTCAAACACACATTTGAAACATTAAAATAAATGTGAATGTAAATTATTAATGATAATAAATGTAAATGAAGGAGACCGCAAGGATTGCTTTGTTTGTTTATTTGTTTGTTTGTTGATGTCACCATCCATGATTTCACACCTCGATGTTTGCTGGTTGCCTAGAGACCTGCTAGATTTTCCACTTATAGAAACCATATAAATAAACGAATACGATCGGAGGGTGTTGTCATTAGATATTATTATTAGGGCCGTCGCTGCTGTGATGTCATAATAACAAACACAAAGCAGATTAACCTGAATCTAAACTGGACCCGCCTTTTTTGACCTGACACAGCTGCTGAATGGTCTCTGCCAGTTTCAGACAGTGGAAGATCCGGACCTTCTCTCTCAGGAGCTGCTGGGGGTCCGCTTGGCCTAACAGCTTGTTGGAAAAGTCGCAGAGGTCCATCATGAAGAGGCCAACAGTCGCTTTGGGTGCAAGAGGGATCTGGGTCAATGTGCAGGAGTCAAATTGAAAGTTGATGGTCTTGCTTCTGAGTAGACCTGGTCCCCGCTCCTCGATCCAGGTCAGAGGTCTGAGTAGAGACAAGTGGAGGTTTTCAGGGGTCTTCTAACCATAACCAGCTCACCCCTCATATATATTATCATTAATAATTTATTATTAATTCTTCAGAATGAAATAATGAACATATTAGGAGATGTCTCTCACCTGCCGTAGAACGTCATCAGCTCTACCGTCATCTTCATGTAGTTCCTATCAGAGTCTTCCTCCAGGACTGCAGTAATGGCCGACAGTTCACCAAATAGATCCACCAGCTGGGTGAGACGAGCGATGCCGGCAAACGATGGGAAACCAAATCCAGGTCTCAGCGGTCCACCTACAACAAAGGAGAGGACAGATCTTCATCATAGTAGAGCGCTCAGTTTGAGGTAGGACCCAAAAATGTGTCTTTATCGATAGATTTTATGTCAGAGTCAAATTTTCTAAATTAATCTGTGTTCTTCGTGTGTCTCTCTCTCACTCTCTCACTCTCTCACTCTCTCTAAAAGTATAACAATAAATATGTTATACATACATACACTCAAATATACTCCATGTATGCACTTATGTTCTATAAAACATTATGAATACAGTAAGGGATATAAATTACAAAGTAAGTAATCAGATTCTACTTATAGTGATCATGAATGTGAAATGCGACACCACTATGTTACAACATTAGACATTTTTTTCTCTCCTATCTTGGCAGACAGTCCCACATTCCTCCCCCGACATGACGAGTCTGCATTTTTGGAAAGAGACTCCAGAAAACCATTTTTCGTTATTTGGCATTAAATGGGAATAAAATTGATTTGATTCGAAAGTTTGTCACACACTGGAAACATCCACTCTGTCCTGACTGACCATGCAGACCATAATAACCTCGATGGAAGGTTGGATGTGAGCAAACGGACACGAAAAAGATCCAAGTTCAAGTGTGCATGGATAAAGTTAAAAAAAATAATAGCTATGTTAAGTAACCAGTCATGAGGTTCAGGCCTTTAGGGTCCCTTCAGAGTACAGGTAGATAGACCACGCCCCCAGCCCACAGGTACCAATGATGAGCTCTAGATGGTTTAAAGGAGGCCTGACAGGTAGTCTGCACTAAACCTCCTCCAGAGAGTTTTCACTTACTGGTAAAATGAAAGCTTCCTCCCAGCAGTTCTTTCCCCTGGACCTGTCTCTTCAGTTCTAAGTAGTCCCCTGACAGCAGCTCGATGTGTTCCTCGTGGAGAACCAGTCCTGACACACACACACACACCCCCACAGAGTTAGAAAGACCAAAGACGGACAAAATGTGAAAGGTACGAACACGGCGCTCTACACGAGCATCACCTTTCTCCCCAGCCAACTGCCAGAGCTCCACCGCGGCCCTGTGGTCCAGCGTCATGGGGTACTCCACACACACATGTTTCCCCGCATGCAGGAAGGTTCTAGAGACAGGAGGACAGAGTCAATGACAGGAAGTCAGCAGAGACAGGAGGATAATTTACGCAATAAATAAGACGCTAATCATCTGAGGAGTTTCTCTGACACGTTACCTGATGTATTCCTCGTGAGACACATTCTCAGTGCAAATGATTGCCACCTGAATGTCCTCTCGGCTCAATGCATCCTGGAGCGATATCTGACGGACATCCGGCAGATGTTGCAGGTGTCTCCTGTGGACACAAACAGGACATTACTTTTTCTCTAGTCGGCATTTTGTTGTGTCCTTGTCTCTATTGGTACCATGTGGTGGTACCTGTAGCCCATTCAGGTGGTCCAGCTCCTCCAGGATGGAACATTCGTACGTAAAAGAAGGTTTGCTGTGTCTCCAAGAACAGTTTCAAGAGCGTGGAGGCGATACCAGGAGACGGGCCGTCACATGAGGAGAGCCGGACAGGTCCATAGAAGGACAATAACCCAGCAGCAGGACCGGTAGCGGCTCCTCAGTGTGAGGAGGAATGGGGGGGGGGCACAGCCAGAGTCCTACAAGAGGACCTCCAGGTGTTACCCAACGGTACTCTGACTGCTATTAAGTACCAGGAGGAACGCCTGAGACCGACTGTCAGACATTCCACTTGAGTTCAGTGGACCCTCGGTTCCTCCTTGTCCAGGACAAGGCCTGGCCTCATGAGGTCAGAGTGCTTAGGTAGTTCCTGGATAATGAAGGTTTTGATGCCATTGAATTGTTCTCACGTTCTCCAGACCTGACTCCACCTGAAAACCACTTGGAAGTGACCAATCGTTGCATCAAACGCCAGCAGGTAGAACCACGGGGTGTCCAGGAACTCACGGCTGTCCCGATCCAGGACTGGGAGGAGAGCTTCCAGGACAACCTCCTCTCGGTTATCAGGAGCAGGTCCAGATGTTGTCCGGAGTGCAGACACTAGTCCTGAGACTCATCAAGAGTTATTGGTCGGTTCTGGTTTCCATTGACCGTTCTAACGCTTGAGCGTTTCCTTCCTCCAGATCCGATCTGTGATTCTGGTGCTTATATTCTATATTTAACGTATACGACCCACCTTTAGCCCCGCCCCTCATGCAAATGCTGAGCAGCATGTCGTACCTGGACACGAAACCTTTGATGGCGATTCTCTCCGCAGGACTGCCAGTCAGTGGTGCCAACATGTCTCTGATCCTGACCCAACCAGCTATTCCGACGCCGACCACCACCGCTCCAAACATCCTGTCGGACAGAGGAGGTCAACAGCGAGGCAGTCAGACATGTTGACTTAAAGTTCCCAGTGTCATTGGGAATAGACTCAGCAAAACAACAAGACCAGGACCAGAAACCCGGCACCAGAACCAGATACAGACGACTGCTGCAGACTGATTATCTCGTATTTGTCTCATCTTTGTAACAGAACCCAACCCTCAACCTCCATGACGGATCGGCCTGACGATCTTTCCATGGTGGCTACTAGTCTATACAGTTTTGTCCAACTATAGTCAAACTAGAACATTCAGTTCCACAAGGTGCACCTGGACCGCTTCACCGTGTGAACCTGGACCTGTATGGAGCTGGAGGCATGTCGATCTGCCAGGTCTGATCCGCTTCAGGCTGCCGAAGGCTCCTCTTGTTTACATAAAAACTGATCGTCTGGGAGGATCTTTGGCAGGATATCACTCAAAACCCACAAAATAATAAAAGTCCTGCATAATTTTGCATGTGTTTGGTTCCACAAACATTAACCCTTCATCTGGGATCTGCCCGCAGGATCTTGTAGGACGTATCCCTCATGAAAATGAGATGGAATAGATTAATATGTTCTTAGACTTCCATTAACTCTAAGCTTTTAACGTCAGGCACGATCATCAGGATATTAGCAGGGTTTGTTTAGATTTCTCCATCAAATAAGAGTTATTTAATAAAAAACAAAAACAGTTGAAATTTCGGCAGAAAGTTTTTTTATAATTTTTTCACTGATTTCACCATTGTTACGCTGATGACACGCAAATCTACATAAAAACTGACACATGTTCCTCCGCAGCCTCTCCATCCTCATCGTCATCATCATCTCCCCTGTCAACTCTC
>VRLP01007674.1:0-20526 GCA_009660295.1 Lophius piscatorius | reverse complement strand
ATGTGCAATATGTGTCATGTGCAATATGTGTCATGTGCAATATGTGTTATGTGCAATATGTGTCATGTACAATATGTGTCATGTGTAATATGTGTTATGTGCAATATGTGTCACATGCATTATGTGTTATGTGTAATATGTGTCATGTGGAATGTGTGTTATGTGCAATACATGTATGTTAAATTTCTGCTGTGGTACTGACGGTTCTGTTTGGTTTATGTGTGATTTCTTCTTCTATAACTGTAGAGACATCAAAGTGTGCAGCTTTCCAGTAAAGACAAATTTGCTGACTGGGACAATAAAGAATATTGTATTAAAAAAATTAGTTTTCTTTGGATGAGACACTTTAAGGTTGCGCCCCCTTCAGGTGGTCTTACCCTACTATAGTTCATTGCATGTATTGTTTCCTGAGGAAGTGGTGTCATTCATTTTTGGTTGCGTTCCTTCGCCCTCCACCTCATCCACTTCTACTTCAGCGAGCAATTTCCCCACATTACCCAGACTGACTGGAGAATCCCCGGAGAAGCGTCGGGGAATGTATCGCATTCACTCGTAGGTTTATGCATGATGGTGGCGAGAGGAAGAGCGATAGCAGGAGTATTAAAGAGCAGGAGAGCGTGGTGGAAGCTGCATGCCTCACGCACAATCTAACTTGTCTCCTGGCTGCATTGCATTCTGGTCTAACGAGGAACCTGTCGGGATAAGAGTGCGTTCCGTCGATGATGAATGTCTGCTTATGTGGCGAACACGAGTGCACATCGGTGTGTCTGAATAGAAGCTCTTTATCTTTTCATCCTGAGGTTCTGACGGAGAATCCCGAGGCTGATTCCTTTCTTTTTTTTTCTTCTCCTGCAGAGCCTCTCTGGAGAAACGCTGCAAATAAACATCTGAGGACCGAGATGGCAGCCAGAGATTTAAAAGCGCTTATTCTACATTTTGGGGAAATGCACTTATTCCCTTTCTTGTCAAGAGTTAGATGAGAAGATTTATCATCTCCTCTTTTTTTTTCCAGCAGTCTCTGGTTGACATAAACCATTTGTGTTAACGCAGCTTCTGCCGATAAACCCGTTTGTTTTGGATCGGCGTGTCAAATGAGTCGGTTGTAATCGCAGAATCGTAAAAATCTGGTTGTTTCTTTATTTTCCTGCTACGCAGGCATGAGTCCTCTTAAACTAGATGCTGTGCATCCCCAAAAAGTCCCCAATCCCCTGCCTTCTACAAGAAATCCCCCTGATTCAACCCTTCAATTAAATGTAGTTTCCACTGGATTTTTATGTTTAAACTAAATCTAACCAAAGTGAGTAAAAAAGGAAGTATGAGATGAAAATATGGGTAAAATATGTTGTGGTGTAAACAAGATAGATTTTCCTGGAGTCGATTCATATGTACTTAATTTATACCAAATGAGACCAATGGTTGAGGAATTATGGTTTAAAAATGTTTTTTTGAGATAGAGCTCCCCCTAGTGTCCAAAATATCCAACCAACATTTCCCCAAATCAATCCAGTTCTTCCTCACACTGAGGTCTATGTGGCTATAAAGTGTGAAAATGATCAATGAAATTGTTTATGAGTTATGTCCGAAAAACTAAACTCCACCTATTGAGTAAAATTCCTTTTGAGTAATGAGAAGTGGCAGGGAAGGTCATGTGACCAGGACTAGTGGGGGGCTTTTGGAGGCGAGAGAGGAAGGAGAAAAAGTCGGGGGGTGTCTGGTTGACGGGTCGAGAATGAAAAGGTGGGCCCGGTTGGATCTAATGTTTGTTCTTTAAAGTCTGAAGTACATTTAAAGGGGGGCGGGGGACCCATTAAATGTATCCTCAGATCCAGCGGGTTCTCTGAGGGAACGAGGACAGAGCCTTGAATGGCATTAGCGCGCGACAATACAAACACATGCTAAGCCCTTCTTGATTGGATTCTGCCGCGTAAGCCTTTTTTCATATTTAGCTTCCATTTGTTTAAAAACTAAAAACTAAACCTCGGAGGCGTTTAATAACACTCCAGTGGACGAAGCCGCTCTTCATCGTTTCCCACACTCTCCCCTCCCTCTCTGCCTCTTTATTCTTCCTTTCACATTCACAAGACCAGGCGCTCCCAAAACTCCTGCCTCCACCTTCAGAACTGATTGATCCGGTCTTGAAAACGTTAAGGACCCGGGTTCACAGGGAGCCAAGTGGTTTATATCCCGTTGGTGTGAAGAGGAGCTGAAGGCGACGAGGCGGATTAAAAAAAAGCTCTAGGATTTACCCATCCCTCCCCCCACCCCCTCCTCCAATCCCAAAAAGGGATTAAATGTTATTTATAGGGAATGGGTTAAACTTAAGTTCACTTAAATTGCCTTCCGCTCCTGCTGTCAATCTAAACGACGCCCCTGCAGGCGACGCTCGTTACTGCAGCGCCGGATCTTTTCATGTTTTCACTAATTACCCGTTTCGCCGCAGGCCGTCGGCGTGAGGATCTGACGTCCAAAATACAGCCAATATAACGGGAAACAAAAAATTTAAATATATCGACTGACAACCTGTCAGATATTAAGATCCATCAAAACATTTAGATCTGCAAGAAATCGTCAAAATACGACTTTTGTTGTTTACTGCTGCGTTTAAGTTAAATATGCTTTAAAAACAAAGCTTTTCGTATAAGTCTAACTTAACGTACTTGTGTTGAGTCAATATAATTTATTACGGTTGATATAACTTTGTTTTCTATATATTTCTATCAGGGTTTTATTTGGATTAGGTCCAAGTCATTAGGGTACACTGTAAAAAATAATAAATGTGTTCACTGGTAATTCTAAGTTAAATGAAGTATTACTGAGGCTTTGTTGGTTTAATCGTGTACTTTAAAAATAAAATTGTTGTTGAACGTGAAATTATTTCAACTAGTGACCGAAATTAAATGATTTAGTTTGAAGTCTAATTTATTAATTTAAGCTGTAAAACAACTTTCTTTTTACAGTGTGTAATATTTCCCTTAAAATACTCCTCAAACAAAAAAAAATATCTGATTCTTGCTATTATTAATATAATATCCAAATATTTATTAACGTCTTTCTATTATCCAGATTTGAAGAATTCCCTTTTTTATTTAACGTTTGAGTTATAATCTTAAACTTAAATTTAAAGGATTAACTTCAGCTAGTATCCAAAATTAATTCAAGCATGTTTTAGTTTAACTTATGACTTTAAGTTGATAAAACTTAATTTAATTGGGTTTTTACCAGTTGAAGAACTTTTTTGAGTCCATCAAAAATTCTCTTTTTACAGTGTAGATTCAGTTTTGTTATTGAGATAAGGTCCAACATTATCATTTAGTGTTAATATAATTACTTGGAATTGGTATAAATCTTATTTTATTAGTGTTCCCAACATATTAATATGTTTAAACTTCATTATTTGGATTGGGCCTGATGTAATTAATTAGGTTTGAATTAACTCAGTTATTTTGAGTCGGTCCAACTTATTTCATTATGTTGATTCAACTTAATCACTTTTATTAAGTCCAATTTATCTTATTGGTCTTTCTTCAAACTAATAAGTCAGACTAAGTCCGATGTAATTAATTTGGTTTGAGTAAAGTGAGTTAGTTAAGTTGGTTCTGATGGTTGAAGTTGGGCTTATAGACTCACAACAAGAGAATTGACCTCATGTGATAAATAAAGTTGTCAGAATCCTCCTCCTCCTCTTCCTCCTCTTCTTCCTCTTCTTCAGGACAGAACTCTGAGTGCTTGTTAAGTTTTCCGGGGGCGGCGCTGCAGTCGTGAATCTGCGACTCACAACTTTTCCTTGTTTATAACCGCTTTTATGAGTCAGTGAGGCTTAACAAAGGGAATAATCTTCTTTTTGGAGATAAATCCCCGACATAAAAGTGACGATTCAAGCACTTTTGATGTTTTCTTTGTGACCTTCATCTCAGCACAGATCCAGAAATGACATCATTTTCTGCTAAAATCTGATTTAACCCTTTAATGTCTTTTTGGTTGAGCTCATTTTGAGTCACTATTTCTTCTTGAAAAGTGAGACTCAACCTGTTTCTAAGAGTAAAGGGGCCAAAGATGGAGCCCTGGTGGACACCACATGTCCACCAGATCCACTGAGGAAGAGGAGTATACTCGATTTTAGATGTAGATTCACCCTCAACCACTCGTCACCTGTGCTGTCCCTCCGTCTTTCTGTCCTCATCCATGTGTCTCGCTGTCGAGGAGGAGGAGGAGGAGGAGGAGGAGGAGGAGGGGGAAAAAATCTCAATACAAAGTAGCCTTCAAAATCTCCCCACTAAAAGCAATTTCGCCGTGACGGCGCCGCGGCTGAGCCGCGCCGCGTCGGAGGTGTCAGCTGAGTTTGACACGAGCCGTTGACTTTGTGATGGCGTCATTTTTCCTAAAGACCCTCCTGACAGCTCCGGTGTGTGGCTAACATCTACAGCCTATTAGCCCCACGTTATGCATTCATGCATTCATTGAAAGACGTAAACATTTATTTACGTCCCCCCCCCCCCCCCCTCTGCGGAGACAAAACATTTACTTAAAGGCGGGAAAAGAAAAATGAGCGTTCAGGTTTGTTCCTGGTGAGGAATGAATCTTTGAATGTATTTCACAGCGAGCGGGTCGTTGCGTCGCATGAGGCAAACCGGGCGGAACACATGTGAAAACATGTCCTGTGTTGAGTCTCGTGTCACTAGAGACCATCAAGCCACCTTGTGTGCTGTCAATCACATCAGAGAGAGAGAGAGAGAGAGAGAGGAACAGTGATTGAGTCAGATTCAGGCGTTAGACGGCCCCCGACCTTCAGTTTTGTCAGCATCAGTTTGTGAAGGTCGGCGATGTCGTGTGATTCCTGCACAGCTGGTGGAATAAATAAATTGTTGTTTTAGCATCGTTTATGAAAGCGCTAACTGCTGCTAGCACTATTTTTAGTTCTTTTATTTTAACTTCTGGGCGCCGCACCTGTCTGTTCTGTGAAAGTGGATCTATAAAGACAAGGCTTTACGTTTTATGTGCGATACTACGGTGGCCCACAGGGTCAAACGCACCGCAAACCGTAGATTTGACGACATGTTCACGCGACAAAATACACAACATATTAATAAAAACGTTCTGCAAAATCAACAAGACAACAAAAGTGTTTACGAAGGAGGTTTTAAAAGTGACTCATCCACCGAGGCGTCGTTTAGTGAATAAAACAAATATAATGCACAAACACGTCATGATATTTTGATTAGCCGTCGTAGCTTCGTCATGTGACTGAGAATAAAACTTTAATCAACGTCGAAAACAACATGCTAAATATGTAAATAAATATAAATACATACATATATACGTAAATACATAAAAAGAATACATACATTTATACCTAATTAAATAAATGTATGAATACATAAGTAAATATATAAATAAAAACATAAATACATGCATAAATAAATATATATGAGTAAATATATAAATACATAAATACATGAAAAAATACATACATATATACATCAATACATACATACATTAAATCAGTAAATACATAGATAAAAACATAAATAAAAACATGTATAAATATATACATAAATAAAATAAATACATACTTAGACATAAATATATAAATATGAATATAAATACATATATACAAAAAAATATTAAATATACACATAAATGCATAAGTAAAAACATGAATAAATACATGAATAAATATATATAAAAAACACATAAATATATATATAAATGCATAAAAAACATGAATAAATCATTAAATACATAAATAAAAACATAAATAAATACATAAATGCATAAAAAAACAACTAAAAAATAAATGTACTTGTGTTTGATTAATTCTAAATGTATCAATTATTGTATTTCATCTTTAGAGATAATAATAATAGTACATTTAATGTATAATGCCCTTTGGTAAAGTTCTACTGCTTCTTGAATTACATCATTAAACTATTCATCGGAACAAATATTTAGATAAAAAAACCTAAAATGTGAAGTGAAAACCGAGCGAAACATTTCTGTTATCTTCTAGAATGACTGTTTCTTGTCTCGGTTACGGATGACGCCGTTGGTCGGTACCGACGGGCTCTTAATGAGATTCCACGCTGATGATGTTGCGTTTGAAGATAACGTTTTTTATTAGGCTTAAATAAATCAATTTAGGAGGTCCAAATTAAAACTACCCAGCTATGAACAGTCTGAGGCGCTGGCGTATTAGCAGCCTGTAATTAAAGAGAAATGTAAAAACCGGTTAGTCGCGGCTCATTAAAGCCTTGAAACTTTAGTCGCGGCGAGGGCTGAGAAGTTGAGCGAAGGATTCTCGCAGAGGAGGTTCTGCCGATGTGGATCGGGTCAAATTGGACCTGATTTGATGCAGCTGTTTGATTCCTGTCACTCTCTCTAACTAAATCTAATCCTCCGATCTTCATTTGTAAAACTCTGGTTTTCTCACGGAACCATTTCTGCCCGTCCCTCGGCGCCGGTTCCTCCCGATGAAATATTAAAAAGCCCGTAAACAGAGTGTCTGTCTTTCAGGTACCAGACAGTGTGAGAGTGGAAAGTGTTTGTGAGAGTGTGTTAGAAAGCAGACCCAATCAGCGGGACCCGAAAGCCCCCAACACCCTGCGTTGTACGTCGATGGAACCCCTCAAGATAAGAGATGAGATAAGAAGATATTTTATTCATCCTTAAAACTTGTTTTCGCAGGATTTTTTTTTGTAAAAGACCAAAAGAAAAGCTTTGAATCGTATAAATTACAAAATATTAGAGTAAAATATGATTTATACATATAATATTTCATAGTCACCCAAATCCTGACAAATTCGAAGCAATGATTGAGAATTTATGGCCCAAAAACGTTTGCCGATAAAGCTCCCCCTAGTGTCAGAAATGTATAACCAAACTTTCCCGAATTCACTCCAGATCTTCTTCTCATTAAAGTCTATGTAGCTGTAAAAGTTGAAAAGGATTCCTGAAATAGTTTTTGAGTTATTGCGGTAAAAAGATGGATCTCTAGCCGCGGGGACTATGATGTCATTATTTTGACATTTCGGAGATATAATGACATCATGCTTCTTTGGTTCGGTTCGGATGCTGACGCTCCGATTGTAGCCACGTTAGGAAGTGGACCGGGGGTCCAGGATGCCCATTTAGACCCTAAAGTTCTGCTACAGTCGCTCCTATGTAGGATGGAAGAATGAGGTTTTTGAAATGATGTTACAAACACAGAATAAGGATATTTAGATAATAACCAGGAAACACAGTCAAAACCTCCAGTTACACCCCCCCCCCCCACACACACACACACACACACACACACACACACACCCCCACCCCCACCCCTCCCTCTTATGACCTCCATAACAGAATGTGTTTGTTGTGTTTGTGGAATGGAGCTTTCATGTGCGACTCATTGAAGTTAAGTGGGTCTTAAGCTCCATCATTAATTATTCAAATGATGTTTTCTGGATCTTGTGGAAATATGAAAACGTCCCGATATGAACGTACGGAACTCTCCTGGTTCTCACATGTGACGTTCTCATGGCCCGGATGAAAATCTACTTCTGCTCGCCAGACTGTAAACATGAAGACGCGTCGTCTGGGGAAAGGAGAGAATTACACGTATATAGAGGAGGCAGCAAAAAGAAAGATTTGCAGAGAGTTAGCCGGAGCTGTCTGGAACGTTCAGCATCAGTGAGCTTCAACCGACGGAAGCTCCTCAGAGACGGCGCCGCTTCTCGCTGCTGTCTATCCAACTGGTCCGGACTGGCATTATTTATCTTCTGGTCCTCTCACTCTATCGCGTCTCAACTCTTCAATTGTCTTCTGTAATCCACTCTCTAAAAAAAAACAACCCACAAAGGTGTGGGCTGGAGAATTTACGAGAAAAAAAAACACAGAAATAAGTTTCTCAAACTTTCTCGACAACATCAAAAGGTTCTGCTGGCAGAATTTTGACAGGATGTTTTTGGTTTTTTTAGTAGATTTTCCTCGTAGGACAAACACTGTAAACCCAAAATATAAGAGTGGAACCGGGCGGCGCTGTAACATTGCTGTCAAATGGAGCGCATCACACCCGGGCTTGACCCCGGAAAATGAAGTGATTGATGGTGGGATGGATTAATGACAGACGGCGTTCCACCGGAGACCGACTGGCTGGAAGACATCTCTGGTAAGCTGTCCACCAATCGCCATTCTGGCCGGCGCGCCCCTTCCTGTCAACCTGCATCTGGCTGCTGGGGCAAGTGATTGATGACAGCTGTCAGTCTGCCGCCCGCTCCACCTCGTCACCCCCGTCAGCTGCAGCTTCCGCCGCGGTAAATGTCCGTCTCCCTCCCTGGCAGGTTGGACAGACTGGGGCTCTATTGAATCAGGGTCTCGTCCTCCCAATCAGCAGCCTGTCCTTTTGAGCTCCTCTGTAAGAAAACGACATGCGTGGGAGTCAAAGGACGATGTGGACATATTCTAGCTTAAGTAAGACTTTCGCACATTTACTGAACGTCCGTCCGTCTCATTGTGGGGGGAAGAAGGGACGTCCAGGAAGGTACGGCGAATGAAGACGAAACTTTGTCCCTCTCCGTAACGAGGGTTTGTACAAGTAGCTAACCAGATTCTAAGTTATACTTTTCACAATTCCTTTTCTGATATCACCATGAAAACAACTACAAACTGCTCCTTTAAAAAATAAACTGCATTTTAACACGATTTCATTAGAGCACATCTACAATTCCGCTTCGCCCGAAACTCAAATTTTCCGAATAGACATTGATATAATTATAGTTCTAATTATTGCGTGACATATGATTAATTGTGGTTAAATATCATATATATATCATATATAACATCATAAACGAGATGAATCTCCTGGAGTCGATTCATCGGCACCAAATTTGGACGGAATCGGACCAACGGTTGAGAAATTATGCCGCGAAAACCTTCGGAGGTAGGGCTCCCCCTAGTGTGAGAAATATACAACCGATCTTTCTCAAAATGAATCCAGTTCTTCCCCACACTAAGTTCTATATGGGTCTAAAATTTTAATCTGATCCATGATGTGGTTCTTGAGTTATCGGGTCAACACGAGGGGTCCGCGGTGGACCGGATGATGATTCCATAAGATCCCAGGGATGTAATCAGAACAAAGATCTAAAGCCTGAATGTGTTTGTTTGTTCTGAACTTCTGAACACATAATCAAACGTCATATTTAAGACCTCGACATCAAACCCTTCAGTACCTCCTGTAGTTCACCATTATGGACTCGAGACGAGGGAACGAAGCTGTGAAAGTGAGACGCGAGCGAAGAGCCCGCCGGAAAGAATGACAGGCGTTCAACTTCCACATGATATATTATTCAAAATGTGTGAATCTGTACGTCAGGGCACTTAACAGTGACAGTTCTATTTCCTGTGATGTGACGGCGTCCGTACGCAGAGCCGTTTAGACGTGACACAGCGTCTTCTTCGTCTCGGAGCGTCAAAACAATCTGATGGAGCCGTACGTTCCGGCTGCAGCGCTCCTCATCCTCAGCGGACCCGTTCGGATGTTAAGTGTGTGCGTTCCCTCTGGTGACTTTTGTGGCAGGGAATTAAAAACTTAAATATGGCCGGGGGGGGATACAATAACCAGAGAGAGAGAGAAAGGGAGAGAGAGAGAGGGAGAGAGCGAGAGACACAAAAGACACAAAATGTCAGCCGCCGCGGCTGCAGCTGCATCCTCGACAATGAACATTAATGCTGTTAAAAATGAAATGACGACGGCTTCGCCCTGCAGTGTAACCTCCGTCTGATGCGTCTGCACCACCCTTTAGTGGGTGGAGTACTAAACCCCATTAGGGTGATCCACAACCTGCAGGGGATGTTATGAAATCATCAACACCTACGCCGCCGCAGATCCGTCGTGTTAACGCTTTTACTCGAAAACTATCTTTTGGATACTTTTTAAATTTTATACCCACATGGACCTTAGTGTGCTGAAGAACTGGACTGATTTTGGGAAAGGTCGGTTTTATACTTCTGACACTGGGAGGAGCCTAATATTTAAATGTTTCGGGCTATAATTTCTCAACTGTTGGTCCGATTTGGTTCTGAGTTAGAACCTTCCACTGAGGTCCATGTGGGCATTACATTTGAAAGTGAGTCA
Source organism: Lophius piscatorius (assembly GCA_009660295.1). Lineage (NCBI taxonomy): Eukaryota > Metazoa > Chordata > Actinopteri > Lophiiformes > Lophiidae > Lophius > Lophius piscatorius. The sequence goes on along the minus strand of VRLP01007674.1, from coordinate 10,412 downwards.
TGAAATAGTCCACCAGTTATCGTGTTAACACGAAGGATCTGTTGCGATGGGACCGACTCCATAATATCCTTGAACCGTTAAAAAAATCCCACGGTAAATTCTGATTTTAGTCCAAATCCGGCGCCGATGATCGCCTCAAGGAGATCCACCGGTCGTGTTCTGTCCAACTCCTTTACCGTCGCAAAATAATTTATTATTTTTTTGTTCATATGGTTCGACTTGAGGAGATTTATCGTGTTTATATCCTACTTTACTCTAGTAGTTCATAATTCACTCACTAGGGGGAGATTTTTATTTTTTTTACAGGAAACACTGTTTTTTCTTGACATAAATTCGGCACCGCTGGTCCGGTTTGGTCCAAATTTGGTGCAAATGAATCAACTCCAGTAGATTGTCTTGTTTATATCATATTGTACTCCAGTAGCTCATATATATTTCGCTCACTAGGGGGAGCTTTTTTGCAAATATATTGTGGATTAATCAGAAGAATTGCTTGAATGTATAACGCAGGGGATTGGGGACATTACGGGGGATATACCCTTCTTGTCGGTGAGGACAGCATCGACCTAGTTGTCCGACTTTATGCTCACTATGTTCCAATCTCCCATTGTTCTTGAATGCAGAAATAAACTCGCAAAAAATTTGTTTACAGTCAAAATTCATAATATTTTATCAGTACGAATAATAATCACGTAATCTCTGCACGCCGTGTACGACGAGTCAGAAACGACGGCAGTATGAATGTCACTAGCGTTTAGCCAATCCTTCCTGGCGTGGCGTTTTTTTTTGAGCTAATGCTACTTGGTTAGCCGTTGGTCTTACTCACGGAAACCGAAGCAGAACCTTCATCTAAAAGCAGTCAATCAGACAAAATGTCTCCCTCTTCTTCCTCGCCAAGGTCCAGCGAAGGTCCGGCGGGGACAGACGGAGACGGCGAGACCTCCCGGCTGGCCCTCCGCTCAAATCAATAGGAATGAAGATGTCTTTTTGAAATAGGGCAACGGGCCTTGGCTTCCTCCGGTTCTGGTTCCCATAACAGATTAATCTGACACGGCGCTGCAAGACCCGCAAACACAAGTCACTTTCGCATAAAAACCGGCGTGGGCTGTGTTCCAGCCCAGAGATCCGTCCAATTTCACCCCCCCATAAAACCTTCCCTGTTTATATCCCGTTATTTACACGCAGTAATTCTACCACATCTCTACAGATGCAGGGGTGTGTGTGTGTGTGTGTGTGTGTGTGTGTGTGTGTGTGTGTGTGTGTGTGTGTGGTTCATAGTGATTTAGTGGAACAAACAATGGTTGAATGTCGCGCACGTTTAATTAGGTGCATCAGCTTTAATGCCAGTAAACATCAAAGCTGAGATGCGTTTGCGTTTGGATTAGACGTTTTATGGCGGGTGGGCGCGGCGCACTAATCGATGGGAAAATCATTGTTGGCGGTAATTACAGCTGCAACACGTCACGCCGTTCTTCTGTTAGCTGTTAGCTGTGAGCGCTACAGGTTCATTTAGAGCTTTTCATTATTTGATAAATATCCTCTGATGGCGATCTGATAAAAAACAATTAGGGCGCGTTCAAGTTGGATCCGTTAAAAGGAGCTCTGGTGCGGTCCGTGAGAAGTGTGAATAAGTTAAGGGGACGGAGATGTTTTCCGAACGGACGGGTTCCTTTTCTAGATGAACTCGCAACATGGAGCAGACGGGAAACAGGATGTGATGTCACAACAACAACAATCCTGAGATCAAGACTCCTTAACCCTTTACTTTTAAAACATGTTTTTAACCTACAGAGGTCGCCATTACATGGTTTGATTAATGCAGGAGGTCAAGGCCTCAATTATTATTATTATTATTATTATTATTATCATTATTATCTCTCTCCCCCTCTCTCTCTCTCTCTCTCTCCCTTTCTCTCTCTCTCTCCCCCTCTCTCTCTCTCTCCCCCTCTCTCTCTCTCTCCCTCTCTCTCTCTCGCTCTCTCCCCTCTCTCTCTCCCCCTCTCTCTCCCTCTCTTTCTCTATCTCTCTTTCTCTCCCTCTCTCTCTCTCGCTCTCTCCCCTCTCTCTCTCCCTCTCTTTCTCCCTCTCTCCCTCTCTTTCTCTCCCTGCGTCAGCCGTCGGTCGCCCCTCCTCTGCTTACATTCTGCCGGCCTCCACCCCCCCACAGTGACTCTGATTAAAGTGGAGCCACTTGCATCGATCCGGCTTCGTTCGGCCGCTTTGACCACACAGCAGCCTGGAACCGGTCCTTTCAAGGACACGTTCTATCTGGGTCGAACCGGCTCACTGGATCTCCTGATGAGATCCTGCATCGATTTCAAATTAGCCGTGAACCTGAATGACGAAAATGCACCACATAAAAACCAAACAAGGAAAACTTTATGGTCTGATTTCCTGTATTAAAACTATTATTATTATTATTATTATTATTATTATTATTATTATTATTATTGTTATTATGAATGTCGTTATTTTGACACAATAAACTGTTAAAACCATTTTGAGTCTCTAGTTCCAAATGAAAAATGTGACTGAACCTGTTAGAATACGACCCAGTGGCACCTTAAAGAGTAAGGGGCCGGGGACGGAGCCCTGGGGGACACCAGGGGTCAAAGGGGCCATTTCTATCCAGAACGACCTCTTCCTTTAATAGTAATTGATCTTTTTTGGGTGAGAACAAATAAAAACAAATTCTGTAAAAACTATAGGCCTATGCCCAACAACAGGGCCCTGAAGAGTCCCCCAATCCCCTGCATTGTACAATCAATCCCCCTGATTGAACTCCTCAAATTCAGTGTGAAGCTATGTGAGAGTGAAAAGAGAGAGACCTGAGGTCTGTTGAGGAGACCTGAGGTCCGTTGAGGAGACCTGAGGTCCGTTAAGGAGACCTGAGGTCCCTTAAGGAGACCTGAGGTCCGTTGAGGAGACCTGAGGTCCGTCAAGGAGACCTAAGGTCTGTTAAGGAGACCTGAGGTCCGTTGAGGAGACCTGAGGTCCGTTAAGGAGACCTGAGGTCCTTTAAGGAGACCTGAGGTCCGTTAAGGAGACCTGAGGTCCTGTAAGGAGACCTGAGGTCCGTTGAGGAGACCTGAGGTCCGTTGAGGAGACCTGAGGTCCGTTAACATGCCTTCCTCTGATTTTAGCTTCAGTATTTCCGGAGCAGGAGACACAGTTTGAGGCTTTAACTCGTCATTTTACGTCTCTAATGTGGAGTTTGATTCCCGACTGCGACGCTGTACGACACGCTCCCTAATAAAAGTATTTTCTGTGGAGAAACTGCAGAAAATATTACATTTGTTACATTTTTTGTCTAAGGAACAGTCCAAAACCCAAAGATATTTAATAAGAACGCTGAAAATTGCAAATATTTTTATTTTCGCAGTCAGAATCTTTGAATTTGGCAAAAAAAAATGTGCAGTAATCAATCATTTTAATTCTATTTTTAGCATAAACCTTGTAAAAAGTATCCAAAAATCCAATGAAACGTATTTAATTTAAGGTTTTCTCACAAACCACAAACTTTAAAAGTTCAAAGTTTACATCACCACAGCTGAAAAAACACAAAGTGTGTTTAATTTGCATGCTTGGCAGAGACTTTCCTTCCTTCCTGTGGGTATCAGGTGATTGACAGGAACTAGAGCAGAACACATTGGGCTCACTGATGTAAAAACACTCCAGAACAACAGAACAACAAATCCAAATTTAGGCTGGAGTGTTTCTTTCTGTGACGGATGATTCCACGTCGCTGGAAGTCGTTTGCGTTCTCTCATTAAAGTGTCGGGCAGAAAAGATGCAACGGGGAGGAAAATAAGGGCGGGAGCAGGAAGAAAGGGTGTAATAAGGAAGAAAAACAGAATCAGAGTCGGCGATAGTGTGAATAATAATAATAATAATCGCATAAAAGCTGGAGCTGTCACTATAAATACTTAAAAGTCCTCGAACATATATTTGAAAGCGCCGAATTTCACGTCAAATTTATGCGATATACGGAAAACTTTCACGTGGATCATTTTTTGTAGCTGTAGAGGCCTCAGTGCAAGGAAGAACAGGATTGATTTTAGTAACATTCTGCGGTCCAAAAAGGTTTCGAGGCCATCATCTCTCAGCCGTTGAGTCGATTTAGTCCAAATTTGGTGCAGATGAATCGACTCCAGAAGATCGATCGTGTTTATGACGTACAACTCCATTAATGACATTTCACGTACTTCCTTTTTTTTAAAGAAAGTCGGGGATGTTATGGAATCGTCATTGCGGTTTTGACACGATAACTCAAAAAGTATTTTATGGATGCTTTTCAGATTTTATACCTATATAGACCTTAGTGTGAGGAAGAACTGGATTTATGTGATGTAAGATCAGTTGTATATTTCTGAGATTAAGGGGAACTTTATCTCCAAAAGTTTTCTGGACCTAATTTTATTATATATCATATTATTATATGTCATATTCTAATCTAATATTTGGATCTAATAATTCATAATTTACTCGATTTATGTCGCTTTTTTCTTTTAAATTTGACTAAAATACTGTGGAAATAACTTCACATTTTATTTGAGGGGTTCCATCGAGGGGATCGCTTCAACGCTCATGTTTGCGAAGTGATATATAAAACAAAAAAATGACGGACTTTAGTTTACGCTGTGGGGACGTATTATTTTAATTTGAGAACCCTGCTTATAACACAACAACGCCATTTATCGGAGAAAACTGTTTCTTAATAAACTGTTAACTCTTCGTGTTTTAATACCAAGTTTCACAATTATCCATCTTTTATTATAAATGTAATTGACAAAAATGTCGTATTCAGCCTTGCGATGTTCCAGCTAGTAGAGAAAACTACCTCAATTTACCCCTTTTCTCCAACTTTCTCACGTCAACAAGGAAAACTTTCTGCCAAGAAAATCACTTTACTTTACCTCCTTTTCTTTAGAGGTGATAAAAAAGTTGACCTGGAACGAAGAGGCTGGAATCCCTTCTTGCAAAAGTAAAAAAACTAAAACTTTATGGCGGTGTCAGACAGCCTAGAGGCGGTCCTCTGGAGAAACCACTCCAGAGGCCTCAGGACCAGATTTTGAAAAGCCGGCCGGCAGACCAAGAAGGGAACGGCACCAAACGGCGTGACCTGGGATCAGGGTTATTCCCGACGTTAGCAAAAAGGTGAAGCACGGATTTTTCGACGCGATACGACGGCTGCTACAAGCGGCGCAATATTTCTCCTGTCAGACACAATCCAGGGATTTCGAACCGAACCGCTGGAGCGTTGTTGGGTCGGCCCCTGAAGGTTCCTGAACGCACCGCTGTGATCATAGATGGGGGGGATATAACAACCCCTGCAGAACCTGACAGTCAGACACCTTCAGTCAAGCGAGTCTCACCACACTGAGCAGGGAGTGACAGGAAGTGGTGTTCTGACTAACGGACCTCCTACCTGAGGTTCACCTCCTCCACCTCGTTTATCCTTCTGGATTTGAAGTCAGGCTCTCTTCCTTCCTCGGCAGAACGGCACCTTCTTTATCTCCGGGAGCTCAGGTACGTTTTCTGGGCGTGTTCCCGCTCGTCTCCTCAGACGTCGTTCAGAGAAAATCCAGATGCCCAGAAATTCCATCGTCTGCAGCCAGAAGCTGAAGAGACTCCCGAAAAATAAAATCACTCTTTTCTCTCAAATTACAGTCGGTGGTTTCGTGCTTTCAAAGCTACACTTTTCACACTTTTCCCCCCCGAGACCCCCGAGACCCCCGGACTCACAGCAGCTTCAGAAGAGACAGAGAAAGATGGATGGATGGATGGATGGATGGATGGATGGATGGAAGGATAGAAGGATGGATGAATGGATGAATGGATGGATGGATGGATGGACAGATAGATAGATGGATGGATGGAAGGATAGAAGGATGGATGGATGGATGGATGGATGGATGGATGGAAGGATAGAAGGATGGAAGGATGGATGGATGGATGAATGGAAGGATAGAAGGATGGATGGATGGATGGATGAATGGATGGATGGATGGAAGGATGGATGGATGGATGGATAGATGGATGGATGGATGGATGGATGGACAGATAGATAGATGGATGGATGGAAGGATAGATGGATGGAAGGAAGGATGGATGGATGGATGGAAGGATAGATGGATGGAAGGACGGATGGATGGATGGATGGATGGATGGATGGATGGATGAATGGATGGATGGATGGAAGGATGGATGGATGGATGGATGGATAGATGGATGGATGGATGGATGGATGGACAGATAGATAGATAGATAGATGGATGGATGGAAGGATAGAAGGATGGATGGATGGATGGATGGAAGGATAGAAGGATGGATGATGGATGGATGGATGGATGGAAGGATGGATGGATGGATGGATGGATAGATGGATGGATGGATGGACAGATAGATAGATGGATGGATGGAAGGATAGATGGATGGAAGGAAGGATGGATGGATGGATGGATGGATGGAAGGATAGATGGATGGATGGATGGATGGATGATGGATGGATGGATGGATGGATGGATGGATGGATGGATGGATGGAAGGATAGATGGATGGATGGATGGATGGATGGATGATGGATGGATGGATGGATGGATGGATGGATGGATGGATGGATGGATGGATGGATGGATGATCCCAGTGGCTACATGTATATGCTAAAGAGTAAGGGGCCGAGGACGGAGCCCAGGGGGACACCACGTCTTTTTCTTTTCTTTTTTCTTTTAAACATAAAATAGGATTTACTAAAAACTAATTATTTAACTTGATAAAACACAAAAAGTCTAATGAGGCTGTTTTTTCTAAAAACATGCTTCTAATCTATTTAAAATGTATTATTTTCCATAAAACACAAAAATTCATCGTACAATATCTTTTTTTGGTTAAAAATCCTACCTGAGCGAACGATTTGTCATTTTATCGCAACTTTAGAACGTCTAACATATAAAATTAATGAAAGCCCCCCAAAAACATAAAATACACGGAGAAATACTTTTTCCAATGTTTTCAGTATTTCTGTCGTTTATTCCTGATTACATCCCCGAAAAAACTCTGGGATATTATGGAATCATCATCATCATCATCGCCGCCGCCACGGATCCTCCGCGATAACTCAAAAACTATTTCATGGATCATTTTCATTGTGAGGAAGAACTGGAGTGATTTTTTTGAAAAGGTCGGTTGTAAATAAATTTAACTCTAAATGTTTTGGAAGATAATTTCTTAACCGTTGGTCCGATTTATTCCAAATATGATGAATGAGTCGACTCAAGGAGATCTACGCCGTAAATATCATATTTCCCTCTATATTCATATTTTACTCATTAGAGGGAGTTCTTTTGCATTCACGGGGAGGTCAGAGGTCAAACTCAGCCTCACATGAACGCGGTCGCACCTTCAAATAGCACAATACACAAATGGCGTCGCCTTCGGGAGAAACTTGGGGCTCGGTAGAAGACGGGCGTTGAACTCCTCTCCCGCTCTAAACGCTGCATGCTATCAGCGAGCTAAGTTTGAACTCATGCTAGCGGTAGCTCTGCGTTCGTAGCTGAAGTCAGAACAGAACGGAACGTTCCTCAGGCTGAGGATCCTGATCCTCCTCATGTACACATTACAAAAAAAGGTCATTTCACCGAATGCTAATCTCGTTTAAAAGCCACGATCGCGCATAAACAAATATACCAACCTTTCTGCCGCCGCCGCCGCCGCCGCCGTTCCAGAACGGTCCTGCCCTCCATCAACAGATTCATTCTCTTTAACGCGACCTGATACTCGTTCCTCCGAAAGCTTTGAAAATGCCAGCGTTGTCACAGGACTAGTTTAGCATTCCTGAAAGTGACAAGGGCTTTGCATTTAGATTGTGAAATGCCCCGAGGTCTCCGGCGCGGTCGTCCATCTTGGGCTCCGGATAGACTCCATCATAACGACGAGGCCGGGCGACCTTTTCAGAACGCGGACAAATCCTCTCAGAGAAATGGGTATTATTTGGGAGAACTCTTGGGCCCCCCACCCCCCCGAGAGTTGGAGGATAGAATAACATTTTCCTGCTGTCTGGAGACAGCAGGAAACGAAACGGAAGAAGTTTGAAGCGTTTAAGGAGACGAGGGAGGAAAGGAAAGGAGGAGTTGTTGGACCATAAGGTCGAACGTTTTAACTCCTGATGAGTCTCAACTTAAACTTGAACCAACAGCTCCCCCTTCAGACCACCCTCAGCCCTGAATGTTGTGTCTCACTGGATCTCAGGCCAATTAGTGATACGTCCAACGAAGCCCGTTGTCCAGATCTTCTCTCCGGCGGGGAAGTGGACCGTCTCCACCTCCTCCTCTTCCTCCTCTTCCTCCTGAAACAAAGCAGACAACCGTGAAGATCCAACTATTCAGGTCTTTTATACTGGACCGTGCTTTGTTAGAAAAGAGGCCGGGAGCTTTTTCCTCCAGTGTTAAGATTCTCGTGATTATGGGATGTTTTGTGTGTAGATAGATTTTTAAAACAGATTCTAGTCAGTTTCATTTCTGAGGCACCAGATCAGTTATAATATTTATCTCAGCTCAAAGATCCGATCTGAACCGTGATTCTACAGCAAACCGACAATCTCCACGTGTGAAAGTACTTGGCAGCTGTTAAACTACCTTTTAACAGGCAGAAACCTCGGCCACACCCTGTTTTTTTAGCTTGGCGCCTGATAGTCCGTTTTTTTTTTTGGAACTCGTTTAAGATGAAAAAAAAAGAGACTGGAGAGTTTTTCTGCAGCCAGAATTCCAGTGGACCGGTACCACATGTACTCGTGCAAATGGCATTAAAAACTCTTAGAATCTACGTTTGACAGTTTGGATCGGGGGTCAGACCGGGACAGGATTGAAAGCTCAGGACGGTTACGGGTTGGTAAACAGTGGGCCGCCGTCGCTCTTCTGATTGTTTATTTTCCTGTTTTGTTTTTTCCGACGATGGTCCGACCCGCCTCCTGGTTCTGCAGGTGGAAGCTGACATTTAGAGTCTGAGTTCATCCGGTCCGTAACTTTCATTCAATGGAACCTTTGGCTGACTGAGACCCGACACTCCTGTGAGGCTCCCACCGGCGGGTCGTAGATATTTCATGATTCAATTTCAAAAGAGGATATTCTGGTCCGGGCCAAGAGAAACGCTGCAGTTCAGTCCGAGGTTGTCAGTGTTGAAATAAACAGAACCTTCCTGCTGCAGAACCACCAGGACGGGGGAGAATATCTGGAGTCGCATAAAAAGCTGAGCTGAAATGACTTCCTGTTTCCTGGTTTAAAGGTGCAGTGTGTAAAAATGTAGGAGCGTGTCTTGAGTTAACGTATGTATATATATCTATAGATATATAATAATCCATGATATAGCTTTTCAGTAATCGCGCTAACATGACGGATCACCATAACATCCCGACTTTCTCGGAGGATAAGATTATACACACTGCACCTTTAAGAGAACCTGAGAAGGAGACAATAAAGAACGTGTCCCTGTCTTCTACTCTATAGTCTTCTTAGAGTATCTGTTCCTGCAGCCTCGCTGTGAGACATGAAGGAACACGGACCTCCACAGCAGCATCCATCCTACAGTAATGGATTACTGGTGCAGGATGACAAGGACGAAGCGGAGTTCACGGTCCTGACGCGACTTTATACTTAATGTGCCTTCACAGGCGTTTTTTTCTTACACCATCTAGACAGAGCCAGGAGCTTTTATTTATTTTTTGTCGGGATTCTTCTGCACACAGCAGAGTATCGACTCTTAACCCTTTAATGTCCTCATAAAGAAAGAAAAAAGGGAAAAATTTTGTTTTTGCATATTTTATTGATTATTTTAGACAATCTTAAGTTAACATAAAACGACAAATAGTTTTATTAAACTTTCTTTTAATTTCAAACAGTAAAAAAAACAAAAAAAAAACAAAAAACTTTTTTTCAAACTAATTCTATGTAATTTTGTATTTTTTAGAAAATAGTCCATTTTATTAATTTGACACTTATACGACTTTTTATAAACAGGTTCTGTCGTATTTTGAAATTAGAAATAATGATTTAGAATGAGCTCAACCAAACAGTTCAGCCTGTGTCTTTATGTCCATATGTCCATATGCCCTTATGTCCTTATGTCCTTATGTCCATATGTCCATTTGTCCATATGTTCATATGTCCATTTGTCCATATGTCCATATGTTCATATGTCCATATGTCCATATGTCCATATGCCCTTATGTCCTTATGTCCATATGTCCTTATGTTCATATGTCCTTATGTCCATATGTCCTTATGTTCATATGTCCTTATGTCCATATGTCCTTATATTCATATGTCCTTATGTCCATATGTTTTTTCCTTCTCGTCCATATGGCAGAAGAGCTAAACCATCGATTACGGCCGTTAAAACAGTGAGCAGTTTGTAGAATT
>VRLP01007673.1:0-20530 GCA_009660295.1 Lophius piscatorius | reverse complement strand
CTCATCTGACCTCTGACCTTGTTCCAGTGAAAGTCCCAGTGGTGTTTGTCAAACTGTAGCAGTGTTAGCTTGTAGCAGCGTTAGCTTGTGTGTGGACGACAGCGGAGGCTTTTTTCTTGCTACCCTCCCAAACAGTTGGTGTTGGTGTCGGCGCCATCTGATGGTGGTTAGCGAGACTTTCTGACCACAAGATTCAACTGACCTCTGACCTCTCTAGCTGTGATCTTTGGTCCATCTTTAGCCAGTCCAGCCATCCTCCTCACAAACTGTGGGGTCAGTTTGCAGATCTCAGTCACATGATCTCAGCTTGTACCTGCTCCCAACTGTGAGGAGAACAGGGCACCAATGGAGAACCTGCCCATTCTGCTGATCTTTGATGAACATCCATCCAGCTTGATGGAGCAGGGCTGTGAGCTCAGGTCCCACTAGTGGGACCTGAGCTCACAGCCCTGCTCCAGGGCTGGTGTGATGTTTTGGTCAAGTCACTAGACCAAAACATCACACCAGTGGCTGCTGGAGGTCTTCTTCGAAAAAGTTTGACTCCAGGAAATCTGTCTTGTTTTATTCCTGAGCTCAGAAAAACTAGTTAACTCGAGTTAACCCCCCCACCCCCACACACACAACCTGGAGCCCACTCTTCCACAACATTCTATTAAATTTCATTCACACATTTTTGGGTAAATGTCCATAAAAAGACTAAAAAACGATGACACGTTATGACATCACACAACCTCCTCCATCTTCATTGGTTGTTTAAACAAGGATGTGACATGAATATATATTTAAAGGTTTGTTTTCTCAACAAACGTGACATTGGTTCTGTAAACAGACGTGGAGTTCCCCGTCCCTCCCCGGTGACGGCGGCGGTGCTGTTGATGATTCAGGACCCGCTTTGTTTCTTTTGTCGTTTCCTCCCTGAAACCAGCAATTTCTGAGCCGACCTCAACCATCAACTTTCTTCCTCTGACTCAGCTGAGGTGGTGACTCCCTCAGCTCATTACGACATGACTTATTGGAACCCAAACTCTCCTCCTAATGCCCCTAATGTACGTCTCCTCTCTCTGAGCGCCATTAGTCGCAGCCAGCGGTTGCTCCCTCTTATTATATTCACTTTGAAGGCAATCTGTCTCATTAAATAAAAATTTAGCATTGTGTGAAGCGCAGTAAAGTCAGGGTTTAATTCGTCGGCGCTTAAGGCCGCTGTGATAGTCCTCCCACTACAAACGTGACATTAAACATCACAGGACGCCATCTGCGCAGCTTAACGGCGTCCTGGAGCAGCACTTAATACCGTAGCAGCTATCGAACGCCGCTCGGGGAAGAAATGGGAATGCCATTTGTGTGTACGCTTCACCATGCACGTCCTGTGATTTCCAGCTCAGGCGCTGATGTGGTCGGGCCGGTGCGGGTAAAGAGGGCAGGCTGGAGCAACAGGGAGCTGGTTCTGGATCTTTTTCCCTCTCAGAGCCAACAGGATGTCTTTAATGAACCGCGGTGTGTTTGAACTGTCGCATCTCGCCATAGAGCGGTCCAGCCCTCGCTGCTGGCGTAGACGGGCCCAAAAGGAGGAGGCGGGGAAATAAGAAACATGCTTAACGCTGAAGATGTAACAAATCAGGAAGCACTGTCTCGGAGACAAAGAGACCGCAAATCAAATGTTGGCCATAACAGAGGGGAAAGTTTTCGGGGTAAGATATTAGGGAGGTTTGGAGTGACTGGGGCGGCCTGGTTCTTGTTGTGCCCCGGCAAGTGTTTTTCAGTTTCCCGCCGCAAACGTCTTCTTGTCAGGTTTGAAGCAACCTCAGAGTCAGATTTGGGCAAACGTCTCGGAGACGACTTCTTCCTGTTTGTTGACGTACTTCTGAGGGTTTGAGAGAAAAACTGCTGTTTCCCACTCGCTCCACTGCAAAAAACTCCACATCTTACCAAGAGTGTTTGTCTCATTTCAAGTCAAAAGATCTTATTGCACTTGGTTTAAGACACTATCAGTGAACAAAGAACATTTCACAGAGATTTAGAGACTTGTTTTTAGGCGGTTGAACATCTTGTTCGGTCGAAGACTCTTGAAAATATCTCAAAAGCTCAAATTTAGTAATCCCAACTATTTTAAACAGAAGTTTAATCGAGTAATTCTTAAAGTCAAAGTCGTGGTGGTCTTAAATAATGAGTTGTCCCTCTACTTAATAGAAATAATCTTTATAAATCCCTACTGGGGAAATTTATGAGGTGGTTAAGGAGATATGATAAAAAATAAATAAATTAAAACAAATCAAAGAAAAGTGATACGGTGTGAGATTTCCATCGGGATAAATAAAGTATCTAAAATCAAAAATAATTTTTTTTTTTGTATTTTCAGCTAACTTATAGAGAAATTTAATCTTAAAATGCCTAAATATAACTCCGTTATCTTATTTTTAAGTTGTAGTGGTCTTAAAATCTAGAACAGTGTCAGGGCTAAACAGATAGAAACTTAATAAATCTCCAGAGGAGTTATTTATGAGGTGAACACAGCAATATAAAAACTAATAATTTACATAATTTACAATAAAAAAAAAGCAAAACTTTTTCTTTTAAAGTATTAATCACTGATTCTGAGACAAGAAACTTCCTAGTATTAGTGCAATATAGTTAAAAATGAGATTTACCAGATTTCTTCAAACCTCTTGTTTGAAGAAATCTTTAACTGTACACAATCCTTTAACTTTACACAATCTAAAACACCCTCGTATTCATCATTTTCTTTAAACTTCTTTTTGAAAAAGATTCTTTTTTGACCCTGCATAGCCAGCTTCCTTCCTATTACGTCCACAAGATGGCGCTGCCGCTGTTTCCCAGCTCCCGCGCCACTCATGGTGGAGGCATGGAGGAGAAAACCAGCTCCCATCATTATCATGATATCTGCATACTGTGGTGATGGTTCGGTAACTGTGTGTAGATATGCTGCATCTTGTTCCAATTACTCCAAACTGTTGTTCCAGACCAGGCCATAGGAACATGCCGAAAATACTCCATGTTTGATCTTGTGGGCTCTTGTGAAACTGGAAATGAACGGTGATTAAGTATAATGATGATCATCGTGGTGAAACGGTTTGTGCCACAGGTTATTTAGCTGTGTGGAGAAGAACTAAAAAGGAAAGCTGCTTCTGAGGGGATGGATGTTTTTTAAGTTGAGCGGACCAGGTGATTTTACAGGCAGCTAATAAACCTTGTGTCGTATTTTTTTATTTAAAAAAAAAAAGAAAAGGGGGTCAATATTTCCCGTTGAAGCGCTCTGCTTTTATTTGTGCGTGGACGTGTGGCGTTCGTAGGGGGAGGCTTCGGCGTGTTGAGTCAGAGAGGAGGATATGGCGGCGATTAAAGCAGGCACTAAAGCTAAGGTGGTAATTGGGATCGTAAACACTCACTTTTCCCATTCAAGCCTCTAATGAGGTATTCTTCTTCATTCCGAGCTGCTGCTTCATCAGTAATCCGCCTCCCTTTAAAATCAAATCTTGAGTGCACGGCAGCCCGATTGGAGCAAACTGTCCAGAACACTTGTTGAAAAAAAACAAAATTGTAAATGAATGCATCGGCCGCCGCGTTCACTTCCTAACGCTAATCCCGGGTCGGGTGGATCGCTAATTCCAGCTCATCCTGCAGGATCCCGATGCGTATATACAGTCTCTCCGGAGGGTTTTGGGTCCATCCTGGGGTACCGTCCCAGCTTTAACCTCCAAAGGCAGGTGCAATCTAAGCATCCGGACCAGAACCAGCAGCTGGTTCCCTTCGCTGTGAAGGAACAGCGGTTCTACTCCCGGCTCGCTCTGGAAGTCTGAGCTGCTCGCCCCGAGGCTGGAAGGCAGAGCCCAGCGAACCTACGAAGGAAGCGCGTAGAATTTCTGTCAGCTATTACGACCCGGTCTCGGGGAAACCCTGAACGCAACAAGTTCTAAACATTTTTCCAAGAAATCCTTTTAGTAATCCAAACCAAAGTCTGGATTCCAGATGTTCTCATTTATGATTATTTACTGTCATTGTTGGTGCCTTTGACTGCCGTGTTTTGAAAAGTGCTATACAAATAAAGTTTTACTATTTATTATAATTATAATGTGTTTGAGTTCCAGTTCTGGTGGCCAGCTGAAATCAGAGCTACATCAACAAAGAAAGTTTTTATTTATTTATCTTTAATTGAGCGACGCTCAAAATAAATAGCAAACGGTTTATTGATGTTGCTAAGCTTCCATAAAAAAATGAAGGATAAAGCCAAAGACTGTCATCGCCCTCAAGGGGAAAAACATTAATCACAATTTACCACAGATACGTCATTAATTAGGCCCAGGCTGTCGTCTCTCACAGCAAGGGTATACCCCCGAAAAGTCCCCAATCCTGTGCGTTGTACAATTGTACAACAGTCCCCCTGGTTGAACTCCTCAAATTAAATGTGAATAAGTTTTATTCAGAGTTCTTTTGAAATTAAAAGCTCCACAAAGTGAATTATTACATGATTTCCTCAAATCGATTCATATTCACCAAATTTATATAAACGAGGCCGATGGTTAAAAAGTTGTCTAAAAAACAGTTTTGTTTTTTTTAAAAACAGCTCCCTCTAGTGATTAAAATAGAAAGTTTTAGGGTAAAACACGATGGAGTTCCTCGCGTTGATTTGGGCTCAATCGGGCCAATGGTTTCAGAAATGATGGCCCAAAAACTTTTACAGATAAAGCTCCCCCTAGTGTTGGAAATATACAAACAAAATTTCCCTTCATCCATCCAGTTCTTCCTCACACTAACGTTTATAAGGGAATAGAATTTGAAAATGATCCACAGGATAGCTTTTGAGTTATATCAGGAAAACTGTTTTTCTTAGAATACAAAAAGCTCCGCCTTTTTGGTAAAATATGAACTATTAGAGTAAAATATGATTAAAAAAATAAGATAAATCTCCTTGAGTTGATTCATATTAACCAAATTTGGAATGAATCAGCTCAACGGTTGCTAAATTGTGTCCCAGAAAGTTTTGGAGATAAAGATCCCTCTAGTGTCTGAAACATACAACCGTCATTTCCCGGAATCACTCCAGTTCTTCCTCGCACTACGATCTATGTGGGTTTCAAATTTGAAAATGATCCATTAAATAGTTTTTGAGTTATTGCGCTAATACACGGATCTGAAAGCGGACAAAATTACAATTCCATAAAATATCCCAGACTTTTTGGGTATATAATAAAAAAGGATGTGAATTCTTACTTGGTTGAATAAAAGATATAATAAATAATGTTGACATAATTAAACACGCTGGCAGATCCAGCTAAACAGCCGCCATCATTGGAGGTCGAGTAGAGGAGAGAAAGAGGAGGAGCTATCAGCTGGAGTTTAAATCTTCAGCCGCATCTAATCAGCCCACAGGATCCGGACCTCCTGAGCCCCTCAGGCAGAATCCACTCAGAAACTCATCACATACCGCTACACTGCATCACTGAGGAGGGGAGGGGGCAGATAAGTCATCACGAAAAAACCAACACAGCACTAGTTACCAGGGTCATAACGGTGATCTCACGACTCAGAGCTGATGACCGTAGGAAAGCCGATCTCGGGGTCCGCTTGTCCGTCAGACACGAACAACCAGGGCCTCAGATTTGGAGGCGCTGACCCTCACACAAGCCGCAACATCACAGAGAGATGAATCCAACAGAACCAGGTCATCTGCAAAGACCTGCGATGCTTTTCCAAGCTCCCCAAACCAGATGCTCTCCTCACCTCCAATGTGCCTTGAGGTCCCGACCCGGGAGTTTCACAAAGATCATCAGAACTGTAACTGTTCACTGGTTTTATGGGATTTTTTTAGGAGGGGATCTCATTAAGATCCACATTGACTCAACCTTAGATTATTTCCATGAAGTCAGAATTATTGTGTCACTTCATAGGAGCTACATTTAGATATATTTGGAGTTATGGTTGGGAAGTTATGGGGAAAACAGCAAACCCAGAACAAAACAAAAAAAAACTCACCTTGTGTGAATTTTGGACTATATGGGACCAACAGTTGTGCAATAATGGTCAAAAACCTTTGGAGATAAAGCTCACCCTAGTGTTGTAAATATAGAAGAATATATGAAACTTCCATGATTGAACTCCACAAATTAATAATCAGGTTATTCAAAAAGTATTTTTTGTAATAAAAAAAAATAAAAAAAAGCTCCAAGAAGTGAGGAAAATACAAACTATTGGAGTAAAATGTTAAATACATGTTATAGACCTCCTTGAGTCGATTCATCGGCACCAATTATGGATTAAATTGGACCAACGGTTGCTAAATTATGGCCCCGAAAACTTTGGAGATTAAGTTCCCCCTAGAGTTGGAAATATAAAACCGGTCTTTCCCTAAATCAATCCAGTTCTTCCTCGCACTAAAGTCTATGAAGGTGTAAAAATGTAAAATTGATCCATAGAACGGTTTTTGAGTTATCGTGTTAACACAAAGGAGCCACGGCGGCGGCATTTTGAAAATTATATCTATATATTTTATTTATTTGGGGCATTAATAATTGACAAAATTTACCATAAAACAACGTTTAATTCGGTCAGATATTTTTTTTTAACAAAAACAAAAAAAAATCGGATTTATAAGATTATTTCATGAAAAAAAAGTCAGTTTTAATGAGATCAGTTCAACCTTTTTAGTTAAACGTGTTTTTAGAAACGTTTTTGAACTTTATAAGACTTTCTTTGGTTGAATTTCTTTTTTTTTGGTGGGTCCTTGCATAATTATCTAATAAATTTTTTTCCACCGAGCCGGTTCAGGGATTACTTTCGAATCCTGAGCCTGACCGAGCACCAGTTCCTTGCTTTTCGACAGCCTAAGCACCAGCTCCTGGCTCTCAAAACTGGTGACAGACAAGCACCAACTCTTTGCTGGTCTACAGCCAAGAACCAAGACCGTTATACGGTGACGTCATGGCGTGGCTCTGACTTGGCTCCTTGCCAATGGAATAGCAAACAGGTTCTTAGGAGGTGCTCGAATGGAACCAACTGAGCAATGGCACTGGCACCAGCACCAACCTAGCACCAGGTTCTTTTTGGTGTGAAAGGGGTATAAGAGGACTTTCTAACTAGCCTCCTCCTCCTCGGTGGCCTCCTGTGGCGTCCCCCAGGGCTCCATCCTCGGCCCCTTACTCTTCAGCACATACTCCCTGCCACTGGGTCACATTATAAACAGCTTCAGTCACATTTATCGGTAAGAAATAGAGACTCAGGATGAGCTCAACCAAACCGCTGACAGGCGGCGATGTCCTTCATCGGAGAGGGAAAGGTTTCGGGGTTTAACCCCATCAGAACATTCAACCAGGACATGTTTGGATCAAGTGTCTGATGTGCTTCTGCCGAATCAGAGCAACCGAGATGTCCCTGATAGTAAAAGTCTTGAGCAGCTCATCGGCTCAGGATGAATTCTCGCTGGTTAAATAGATGCTTTAATACGTCTGCAAGTGATTAACTAAATATTACGCCCGCCCTCCGGCCGCGTAGATCAAGATCTTTTCAAACATTCTTCTTGTTCCCTGCTTAAAAAAAGAGAAGAAAAAAAAGGCAACATGTATCTATTAGGCCGTCTGCGTTTCCAGGTCAAAACCAAAGAACGTTAATTTCTCTTAATCCCTTGAAGACGGGACCCGGAGGAAGCAAAAACCCAGTCAGCGTGTTCCCCTCGCCGTTCCAAGTATAAATGCTGTTTGGCATGTTTGACACGGCGAATGAAAGGAATGACGTAGGCTGTCAGGTAGGAAAGAGCCAGGCGGCAAGTCCGCGGCAATCAGGAAAAGTTGGTCCGGCACAAGGCATGACTTCAGTAAAATACCTCCAGTCCTGCTTTTAAAAGCATTAGTCCAGGGAAAATTAAAAAGTAGAGGGCAATTAAAAAAATCACTGTGTAAATGTTAGCATGTGGAAGTTTTTCTTTTCCTTTTTCCCCCCTTCTTTCCCCTTCCTCCTAGCTGAACAAAGAATGCCCAGAGGCAGAGCCGTGCAGCTGCTGGATATTACTACATCCATGTGTTTCGAATAAGTGCACATTATAATCAAAATCATAAAAAAAAAAAAAAAAAAAAAAAAGGTAATGTGGCCCTCTTAAACATTTAAGTTTGACTTAAGTAATGTAGCGTTCAGGCTTCTCCGAGCATTATTGTAGTCCCTAATTGAATGAAACTTTTGGAAGAAACAGATTCAGCAACCATCAAAGAAGCCATTATTTGCAACAGATATATTGCTCCCGTGAAGGTTTTTAAAGTAAAAGTAGCGGCAAGCAGCGGCCATTTATTATTCCTCCAACATTTTCTGTTTGCCCTTTTGACCAGCTGATGAAACGAGGGGAAGACCCCCGCCGCCCAACGCTGAGACGGTTTAGACAACATGTAGACAGATTCAAAGGATCCCAGCACACTGAAAGTGTGTTAACGTGAGTGTGTGTGTGAGTGTGTGTGTGTATGTTTGTATTTGAGTGTGTACGTAGGTGTGTGTGTAAGTGAGTGTGTGTGGGGGGGTGTTTGTTTTTCTGTGTGTGTACGTGTGTCTGTGTTTATGTGTGTTTGTGTATATAAATATATATATATGTCTGTGTGTGTGAGTGTGTTAATGTGTATGTGTGTATTTGAGTGTGTATACAAGTGTGTGTTTGTGTGTTTAGGTCCTTCTGTATGTATGTGTGTTAATGTTTGTTCATGTGAATGTATTTCTGTGAGTATGTGTCTGTGTATCTGTTTGTTTAGGTGTTTGTGTAAATGTGTGTGTGTTTGTGTGTGTAGGTGAGTTTTGGTTTGTGTGTGTGTATGTGGGTAGGTGTATATGTGTGTTGGTATGTAGTGTGTGTGTGTATTTTAGAGTTTATATGTTTGTGTGTAGGTGTATGTGTGTATGTGTGTGCATGTGTGTGCGTGTGTGCGTATATGTGTGTGTATGTGTCTGTTTTTCTGTGATTGTTCGTATGGGTATATGTTTTTGTGTATGTGTATTCGTGTGTTTGTATGTGTGTGTATATGTTTGTTTGTGCAGGTGTGGTTGCGTGTGTGTGTGTGCGTATATGTGTGTATGTGTATGTGTATTCGTGTGTTTGTATATGTGAGTATGTGTGTATTTGTGTTGGTATGTGGTGTGTGTGCATTTTTGAGTGTATATGTTTGTGTGTGTAGGTGTGTGTGTATGTGTGTGCGTGTGTGTGTGTATGTGTGTGCGTATATGTGTGTGTATGTGTCTGTTTTTGTGCGATTGTTCGTATGGGTATATGTTTTTCTGTACGTGTATTCGTGTGTTTGTATGTGTGTGTATATGTTTGTTTGTGCACGTGTGGTTGCGTGTGTGTTTGTGCCTATATGTGTGTATGTGTACGTGTATTTGTGTGTTTGTATGTGTGTGTATATGTTTGTATGTGCATGTGTGGTTGCATGTGTGTGTGAGGTAGGTTGTAATTCCAAAAAACTGAAAACTGCATGGACCCTGCAGCTGCATGATGGTTTTGTGTGTGGGTGAGTGTGTGTGTGTGTGAGTGTGTGTGTATATGTGTGAGTGTGTGTGTTTGTGTGTGTGTGTATATGTTTGTATGTGTGTGTAATATGTTTGTACGTGTGTATATGTATATGTTTTCATGTGTGGGTGAGTGTGTGTGTGTGTGTGTGTGTATATGTTTGTACGTGTGTATATGTATATGTTTTCATGTGTGGGTGAGTGTGTGTGTGTGTGTGTGTATATGTGTGAGTGTGTGTGTTTGTGTGTATATGTTTGTATGTGTGTGTATATGTTTGTACGTGTGTATATGTATATGTTTTCATGTGTGGGTGAGTGTGTGTGTGTGTGTGTGTGAGGTAGGTTGTAGTTTCAGTCCCCAATCCCCTGCATTATAAACACAATGCCCTTGATTGAACTCCTAAAACAAAATATGAAGTTTTGTCCAGAGTACCTTAGACAAAAAACCTTCCCCTAGTCAGTAAAATATGATCCATTAGAACAAAACGAAATATCCAAGACAGATCTCCTCGAGCCGATCCATATCCATCTGTTCATAATTATATATATAGGTTCTTTCTCCCACTGAACTACCATTCATCTCACTTGTACGGGTTCTTTCCTCTTTTTACCTCTTGATTTATCACAGACCTGTTTTCCCTAAATTGGAGTTCAGTAGCTTTTCAGATTTCACTTTATTTAAATTTATTTGATTTGTTTTTGCTTATATTTCTACTTATAGTTGACACTTAATTAAATTAGACTGGACTACATTGGACAAAAAATTTGGAATTTATGTAAAAAAACCAACATTGTTTCTCAAAGAAAAACTACCAAGGACTTATGTCTGAAAAATGTTATTCATAAAATAAAAGCTCCCCCTAGTGAGTAATATATGAACTACTGGAGTAGAACATAATGAATGGAAGATAAATCTCCTCGAGTCGATTGATATGCGCCAAATTTGGATCGATTCAGAGCAATTATTAGTAATTAGGCCCATAACCTTTGGAGATAAAGCTCCCCCTAGTGTCGCAAACATACTGCAGACTTTCCACATAAATCTATCCAGTTCTTCCTGGTCTTCCTGGCTCTAAGGTCTATGTGGGTATTAAATATATATACCTGTTGTTTCCGGGATATATAATGAACATAAATCTAAAGTTCAGTCGGAAAGACTATCTTCTTACACACTCGGGCCACAGTTCCCACTACTACCACTTCACTATTCGCACCTTTACACATGCTCAGTCTCAGTCACCTGCTGCACGATCTAAGACCTCAGCTGATTTCAGCTGTGTTCATTCAGCCGGACACATCCGTCCAATCACGGTGACCCACCTTCATGCTTAGCCTCATCATCCTCCTCATCATCATCCTCATAATCATCAGCTGCTTTCTTATAAATATGATTCTCTACGTTCATCTAGTCCTTTCATGCTGCTGGTTCTCGCACCCTCAATGCAGAGTCATCAGCCACCACCACCAGCATCCAGTCTCCAAAGTATAGATATACTTGGTGCCACTCAGGGCAGAGACCCTTTGATGAAAATCTCCCAAAAGAGTCTGATCACAAAAGGTTCTAACGGACAAATAATCACATATCTGTGGTGATAAACTTTCTTCTAACCTTCAATCTCCGTCTCACCTGATTGAAGTTTATTTGAAGTGAATTGTGGGTGCATTCTATGGAGGCTTCTGGTCAGCAGAAGCCTGCTTTGCTAAACCCTTCCGTTAAAAGTCACTGATGGTGTCAACCCAAACCAGCATAGAGGAATTTCCATGGCAGGAATGAAGATGTTTGGCCAAATCCACTTTTCCCCCTTATTTAGAAGGATATTTCCGAGCTGTCAGAGGGTGAAGTCTGGGTTTTTATACACTCCCACTTACTTCTCACTGAAAGCGGGCTTCCTTTCCTCATAGGCTCAATATCTCCTATGGTTTTCCCTCCAACTGTGCGGTATAGCGGGTTCCCTATGAATCCCAAGCCAGCAAATCTCTGGCAAGCTGTTCACTTTTTACTTGATGGCGCACACTAATTTACTGTGACGCTACACAGGGTCGGGCCCACTGTGAAATGCCCATGATCCAGCTGAGAAAATATATCATTAGCTCCTCATTGTGTAATGCTTGCCACATTACGTTATAAAAGCTGGGTGTAAAGCAACATGGATAAAACAGGAGGGATTTCCAGCGGCCTCATTTTGACCACCTGCTTGGAATAAATAGTGGGTGTTAAGAATTTGAAAACGGGACGAGATGTGGTGTTGAAAAGGTCATTTTGCCCACTAAGTACTCTGGGTGGCTGGGAGACTAAGCATTTCCATTGTTAAAGTCCCAAATAATGTATTACGGCCACATTGTGTAGAGTTTAGGTTTTTATGAGCCTGCCTTGAATGTTACACGGATTAATCAACTTTCCAGCAATTTAAGATCCTGTGTTTATTGTATGCTTGGTACTTTGAATAAGATGAGTGGAGAAGGGTACTTCCCCAAAAAAGCCCCTTTACTCACTTGCGTTGAACAATCAATTCCCCTGAATGAACTCCTTAAATTAAATGTGAAGTTATGTCCGAAAAACTGTGTTTTTCTTAGAAAAAGCTCCCCCTAGTGGGTATGAGCTATAAAATACTAGAGTAAAATATCATATATACAAGATAGACCACCTTGAGTCGATGAAAATGCACCAAATTTGTGCTAAATTGGACACAATTGAGAAATTATAGCCAGAAAACATTTGAAGACGAAGACGAAGTGAGGTATCAACGCACCTCCACCAAAGGAAGGGGGTCGAGGATACATGCTGCTGAAATAAGCTTCCTTCATAGGGTGGCTGGGCTCAGCTTTAGTGATACTGTACGAAGTGGAGACGCTGCTTCTACATGCCAAAAGGAACCATCTGATTAGGATGCCTCCATTTGGAGGTTTTCCCGATACATTCAACTGGGTGGGGGCCGCGAGGTAGACCTGGAACTCACTGGAGGGACTATATAGCTCATCTGGCCTGAGAACACCTTGGGATACCCCAGATTTGAGCTGGAGGGTGTTTCTGGGGTGAGGAACATTAGGAGTACCCTTCTTAGCCTGATACCACTGCAAACTGACCCCAGACAAAAATGGACAGGAAATGGAAATGGTTCTTTAAGGAAAGCCAAGCGTTTCCAGTCTGACATCCGGAGAACGTTGGCTAAGCGCTGCCTCTGCGTTTCACTCTCAGTTCACGCCGGGAGTGAGCTACAGATCCCCATTTGGCACAGCTTTCTGGGTTTTTCACTTCACAAACATTTTTACAGGCGTGACAGGCCGCGACCGAGAAGGCCGCAACAGACAGCTCTGTCACCTCAAAACAACCACTGCATGAGCTGGCTAAATATATCACCTACTGTTGAGTCTGACCGGGTAACTTGTGGCTTAATTAACCAACACAGGACGCATCAAATTAGAGGCCAACGAGGGCTCTTTGACTGGATGCTTTGTAGCCTTTACCACAAACCGACCAGAATGCAAAGGCCTTCTCTTATCCCTCACCAATGCCTTTTCTGTCCCCCCCAGTCATCCCACCTCACGTGGAGATGTTTGCGCTCTGTTTGCCACTTTATTTAGAACACCTACCTACCCGGATCACATAGAGAAACCCTCTTCTACACCTCTGTCACTCCAGTTACTCAAAAACACAAGACCATTCATGTGGCAGCAATTTTGGCGGGCCGACACCCAGTGGTGAATGCGCCTGACCCCCTTTCTGCCCCCTCTTGCCCACACATACACCCCCTCGAAAGCCACATCTATTGCAGGAGCCTTTGGGTCCAGACCATTAAAGCTGGGTTGTAAGGATTGTGTGTATCTACAAACTGGAGAGATTACAGCTTACAAAATGTTTTTCTAATGATATGTAATGAGCACCGCAGTCTACTGAATTCACACGTCTGACAGTTTCTGGAGATAATTCGACCCCGCTTTACTGTTTAGGTCTTCTAAGTGGTTTCCAACAAGCGTCGGCGCTCTGCTACCATTTCATCGAGAGTCCTAAGCATCTATGCTACTTAATTAAAAACAGTGGGCCTTTACAGTGGTGTCTGTTCTTTATATCTTTTATCAGGATTAGAGGAAAAGTAGCAAAAAGCACTCTCAGCAACATGAAAGCCAGAACCATTGATGCATTTATTACATCCTCGTATTGGGGAATAGAGCAGCAGTTTAACTTAGATGTAGCAGAACACGGGTTTCGTTAGTGGAAAGGGCTCCTGTTAAATTGTTTCACTGCCGCAGAAAAGCGGTGGCCTCTGACTCAAGGCAGAAGACATCATCTGCTTACAAGCTCTCACAATAAAACCCAGGCCTGCTATAATAAGCACTGCTTTGTTTCGAATATATCCAAGTGAAAACATTTATTAGACTAATTACAACGCTCTCCTCCTGGACTTTCTTCCTGTGTTACACGTGCTTTGGCAAAGTTCCCACTACTACGTCAAAACGTCTAAATCGCATGGCTGTGGCACTAAGCGAGAGGCATGAAGAGGCATGGAGGAAGGGAAAAGACTAATGGAAGCAAACTACAAAGGATGGATTAAATGTTATATCTACTGCAGGACCAAAAGCATTTTCCCAGATTATGTTCTCTGAACAAAGTGGGTACAACTCAAAAATAGATCGATTCCAGCAAAATGTGTTGAACTTCTTCAATTACAACATGAATACCGAGGTTTTAAACCTTTGTAAGAACCATTTATAATCATGGCGACCCAATATTCACACTCTTCATTCGAGTGGTCGGCAAAACCCTGCTGCTCTACTCCAGGCTTCAAGCTAGAGTCCAAACCCTGCTGGCTGATGTAATATCAGGTCTATCCTCACAACAGAGCAGATGATATCCATCCACACACTGCCCCCCCCCCCATCACTATACACAAGAACACTTTACTGGTTGTGGAAACCTTCAGGTTTCTTGGATCCACAATCTCCCAGGACCTTCAATGTCACTACCATTGCCAAGAAGTCCCAGCAGAGGATGTGCTTCCTGTCCCGGCTCAGGAAGTTCAACCTGCTTCAAAAGCTGCTCGTGTAGCTCTACACGGTGCCATTCCAGTCCATCCTCCATCACTGTCTGGTTTGGAACTGCCACCAGACTGAACAGGAAGAAGCTACAAAGGACTGTCATGACCGCAGAACACATCATCGGAGCCAACCTGCCATCCATCCATGACCTTTAAATGTCCGGGGTCAGGAAACGGTCTGGAAACTTTGCAGCGGACCCATCACACCCTGGAAATGGACATTTCCAACGTCTCCCCTTTGGCAGACGCTACAGAGCTCTGCACACAGAAACATCCCGCCATATGAAGGGTTTCTTTCCACAGGCCGTCACTCTGATGAACAATTAAAGCTGTCACATAGAGACCATAACCCCAGAACACTAAAACAGCTACTACATCCTACTGTAGTCTGTACTAAAGATAAATGCACATTCAATCATGTAAATATAAGAGGTACTCTCACTTTCACGGACATCATAGTCGTCTACATTCTCCACTATGTAAGTGTAAAAACTACGATAGTTATTCTGTGGCATCAGTTTATTACTTGCGCCAGTTTTACTAAAACATCCTCATTCTTGTTGTTTATGTAGGACATAATGTTTATTGTTGTTCCTATACTTGTCTCCTGTGTGAGAATGGAAAAAAACCAGCGTCAAACTCCTTGGATGTGAGCACATACTTGGCCTCTTAAGCCGATTCTGATTCTGAGATAATATCCCGTTACTTCCTGTCAATGTCTTCTCCGTTGGCCCTGGCTGTGATGTCTTTGTCCTCAGTATGTTCTTGGCTGGATGAAGGCACTGAAAGCTCTCTAGGACTGGTATCCCCTCGGGACAGTGTTCTCCTCCGCAATGCACATGAATCACTCCCACCTCCAGACTTGGACTTGCCCCAACAACCTGAGCCTCCCCAGTTCAGTTTGTTTGTTGAGCTCATTCTGAGTCACCGTCCCCGTCCTGCCTTCTACCGTTCTTTCCATCCTGGTGAATTACTCATTATTACTCACTTGTCACATCTGTGGCATACCTGGTGCCTGCTTACATGTTCTGTTTAGGGGGTACTAGTTACCCAGACCAGTCTTCACATGGGGGTCAACAATCTCCCACGAAGGTAACATACAGTCTTTTCATAGAAGTCTGTTTTTTCAGGTAAGGATGATAAAAGTGCAATTCATTTAATTTCAAACTTTTGTTTGTGGGTAAAGACGCCATTTGAACTGGTGGATTTCTGTACCGTGCTGAGGTCAGTGGAAACTCATCCCTACATTGTGGAGTAAGGATAGGGTGGAATAAAAATGAATCTGTCTGGATTAAAGGTAGAAATACCCCTACCTGAGGGGTAACTAAAGATGTGGTGCTGAACCCTTTGATGTCCTGCTCAACAGTTTGGTTGAGCTCATTTTTAGTCACTAGTTACTGCTGAAAAATGTGACTGAACCTGTTTATAATAATGACCCAGTGGCAGCAATGTGTGCAGAAGAGTAAGGGGCCAAGGATGGAGCCCTGGGGGACACCACAGGTCAGAGTGGCCACTAAGGATTGGTATCAATAATGGCCATTATTCCATTATAGGATTTCTTTTTTTGGCATACTAAAGCATGTGAGGACTCACTAAATAAAACTATGTAACTTGATTCAACCAAAAAAAAAAAAAAGTCTAATAACGGAATGAAATAAAAGATTTCTTAATTTAAATGGAAATTATTTAATTAATTTAAGTAAACAGGTTTTTCCTACAGGTATTGGCCAGCTGGTCAATATTCCAGCTGGCCTACCTCTAAAAAACGCCAAGCTTGAACCTGACAAGAATGACAAAGAGCAAGATGTAATTACTTTCACGTGTCCAAATCCAGGTCCATACTTGAGTCCAGCCCAGAGTTAGTGAGAGCGCTTCAACTTCCTGCTCAAAGACAGCTCCTATGCCTTTTGACAGAGCTTGAGCCCGCAGAGGAAAACTGCAAGGTTCAAACGTAAATCTGGACCAGGCTGGAAATACTGAAAGAGAAGAAAACGATCCTTCACTCAAAACTGACTCAATACAAACATGACCAAACATTTTGTCTTTTATTCTTTTAAACCAGGGGTGTCAAATTGAAACACATAAGGGGCCACCAGCGCTCAAATTGGCTAATCTGAGGTATTATTTCCATTTCATTTTCTCATTTTCATACCATTACGAACAAACTGACGGAAAAGTAAATATAAAAATTACAGATAAAATTCAAAATAGAGCAGAATATTTCATTTTTATTGTTCCCTCTCCATCAGCAGAGTTTCTTGGAATCATTTCCGATGAGAAGTTTTTATTCACAGGCATCAACAACAGCCAGAAAAACTATATTTTTCAAGTTATATGTAAAAATAATTCTGTTTTTTAATAAACAATATCAACTGAAATACATTTTTAACAACCTTTGGTAAATGTCGGGGCTGATTTGGCCGTTTCTTTCTTCTTTCACAATAAAACAGTAAAAGTAGACTAATAGTATCGGTCAATGCAGCCAGGAGCAGCTGCACCTCAGGAAACATGAACTGCCTACAGGTGCATTTCATTAAATGTAGGCAACTTAACATATTCTTGTTTTTAACGCAACAGCTCTGAAACATGTGAACGGCTTGAGGACGTGAACAAACCTCGCCAGTTTATTAAAACGTGCGTTCTATTTACTAATCGCGCGTGCGACTTACTGAAACGTTTATTATTTAGCGTTTTAAAACTTTTTTTCTGGTCCATATCCCCTCCAGGGTTCTGCAGCATCTCTTTTAAGGACAGGATAAACGCTAATATCTGACAACAGAGGATGAGGGAGGAGAGTTCTGGCTCTCTTGATTGACGCATCAGCTATGGCAGTGCATTATGGGATTTTTAGTTTGACATATGTGTTGTAAACAATTCAGTGAGTTGAGATTCTTTCTCATTTGGTTGTCTGTGCAGAGAATGAATGAATGTGTGGAGTCATCGTCCATGGAAATAGACTGAAAACTGAAAGAGTGAGGTGAATTGTGGTGGGTAGGACAAGGGGTCATGGACCACATCAGTCATCAGGAGATATTGACACTGACAGTGTGCTCACCTAAAACAAACAAACAAACATGGACTGGGAGGATTATTTATTTAGAGGGAATGGGGGATTTTTGTTATTGCAAAAGATTTCCCAAACATCAGAGGAATTCACATTTGTGTACTTTGGCAGACACAGTTTGTGTAGGGATACGTGTCATATAAAGATATTCTCTCCCTCTCTCTCTCTCTCTCTCATTCAGCAAGAGAGACAGCGCTGGTGGTAAACATCTTCATCTTGTCTTGAGGCCGTATAAAAGATGGAGGCATGGCCCTAACAAACGTGTCTCCTGCGTTCAATGCTGTGGTACGACAGGATGTGGTCTCTGTTGTCCCTTCTGAGGGGTCCTGCACCGGTTTGACGTCTCCACAAACACCATGTGACTGAACATGTGAGGATGTTTGGGGATTTGTTCATGTTGTAGATCGCCGTCATCCATCTCAGAGTGTGTTCAATGTGTGCAGATGCTTTTAATATGACAATAAATTTAAATTTAAGGATAATTATTGTGTGAGCGTGTTAAAGTTGTTCGTATCTTATATAGAAAACTGAATTACGCCATTAAATTATTGTTTAGCGCCCCTACAGTTCAACGTTTTGACCAGTTAAAGCTGAATAAACTCAATCACATTTTAATAATTTTTCTTTTTCTTTCTTTATTTTAATCAACACTGAAAAAAAGGCTTTTTATTCACATATATGATATTCATATACATGAAGATGCACTTACATGTATATATATAAACTGTACATATATATATATATATATATATATATAAATATACATATGTATGTATGTGTATCTATATATGTGTGTGTATCTATATTTATATGTGTGTTTATGTATAGTCATATAATAATATAAATCATTATCATCAACTTAAATATAACAATTAAATAATAACATTCACAAGAATAGGATTATTATTTTTTCTTGTTTTAGGTGTTCTTCTTTTTTGTGAACATTTCTCTGAACATTTTTACTGATATAAAAATTAAAAAAAAGACCCAATAATAGCGAAATTGTCCAAAATATAAATTGATATTTGCCCATAATTTTCAGTTTGCCACTGCTGTTCATCAGCCATGAATGCAGAGAGCAGCAGAGTAAAGTATTTACAAACATGAGTGACAATAAAGACTGGAAATCATTGAAAGTCCTGTAAAAACAATGAATGAAGGTCCAGAACAAGTTGAGGCAGAGACTGTCCTCCTCTCTCTTTCTCCATAAGGCATATAATTAGACTTTCAGACCATTGCTTTTTTTCTCTCTCACTCTCTCTTCTCTCTCTCTCTCTCTCAAACCTGATGAAGCTGTCGCAAGGATTATACAGCATTGATATGACATCGTGTTTGATATTTCATAATGATAAATTTAACCCCCGTGAATGTTCTAGGATATAAATGAAAGAACTTTCCTTCATCAAAGGTGGATAAAGGAAAATGATGACAAACTACTTACTTCTCATTTGTAACCTATGAATTTTCCCTAGTCTCTAAAACCCCAGTAGGGTAAGAAAAAGAGTCATTACTGCTGGTCAAATCCAGCTCGCTTCTTCGGCAGTTAGCTTAACAGCGGTTAGCTTGTGTGTTGGTTAGCTTGCTAGTTAGCCATACCATAAAAATGCATTTTTGGCTAATTAGGTATATAGATTTTGTGATAATACACTTTATATTAAAATATTACGTATACTGTGTGTCTGATTAAGACACTTCCACCAACGTTCTCAGATTATTACAATTAAACAAAGGTTTCATATTTACCGGTTGTTGCGGGAATACCAGACTGATGCCGGAATCTTCAGAATGAACAACAGATACCGCGTTGTTACACGACATCTGTGAGAAGGACAAGAGATGAGGGAGATGTTCCAGAGGTAGGCTTTGGCATATCCTACAGATGATTACATTTTGAGTCTGTTGGTTCTATGATGTCACCTTGTGGTCTTGGTTTGTTGTCGATTGACGAATTTGTAGATAAAGCTTTGCAAAGTCGATCCAAACATCCTGTTTGCGGCTTTGACATCTGGGAAGGTGCTGTATAAATAAAGCTTTACTTACTTAACTTAGTCTGGATTTGTTTGAAATGTTTTCATGAAGACTAAACAATTTGTTATCATCTGTTTTCTTCCTCCGTTCAAACCAACCAACTGCATGTCCTCTCTCAACACATCCAGAAATCTCTTCTTTGGTATTCTCCTTCTTCTCCAGCTGATGGCGGGGAAGAACTGGAGTGATTTGGAGAAATGTGGATGGCTCGCTGCTACGGGTCGTCCGATCTCTGTAGAGTCAGAGTTTGGTTTGCATTGCCGGGCCGGACCCAGGACACGTTGGACAGATTACATTTCTCGGTTGGCTTGGGAACGCCTCGGAATTTTACCGGAGGAGTTGGTGGATTTAGCCGGGGAGAGGAACGTCTGCGCTTCCCACCTGAAACTGCTGCCCCCCCGACCGGGACACGGATGATCGGATGATGACTTGACGTGACGAATGAATAACTTCATAATTAACTTAGCGGGACATTATTGACATTACAGGCGATCATGTCACATGATGATAAATGAGTCATCATGGTGTGTGTGTGGTTTTGATCTTCTAGTAATAAGTCTGTCAGGACATGAGGATTACAGTTAAATCAGGTTTTTAAAGTATTAAGAAAACTCACGTTTATCTTCACCACTCCAGAGGAGTTTCCCGCTCTCATTCCCAGTCTCCCTCTGCAAGTTATGAAATCCCTCCATAAGAGGAACATCAACAGGAACTTGGTTTAATATTAGAGGACAGAAGTAGAAATGTCAATAATTGAAGCGAGGAGCAAACAAATTTTCATCATCGCAGAAGTTCCCTCCCCTATGCTGGGAAGAGATGAAGCAACAACAGTGGTCCCTGTGAGAATAAATAGCAGCAGGTTCCACAGTGGACCATCAGAGAGGAGAAGAAGTGAAAGGAGCTGACAAGAGTCACC